>LR738709.1:723881276-723913978 GCA_902687465.1 Secale cereale | reverse complement strand
AAACTAGACGGAGGATAAACTAGAGGGTTGGGGTAGCCGGCACACGGCTTGGTGTATCTTGATCTATCTTGGGTGCTAGCCCTACCCCTCTATTTATATGTTGAGCCTTGGGGTCGAAACTTGGAGTAAAAGCCTTCACAAAGTCGGTTTCACCCGAAAGGCAAGAGTCCTTCTCGGACTCCAGGGCCAGACGCCAGGGTTCCCGGCGTCTGGACCCAGACGCCAGGGACCCTGGCGTCTGGCCCCTGGACTCCGCAAAACTTCCTTTTGCGCTTTCCAAAAAACTTGTGTGCTTTCCCTTTTGGCCCAAATAAAGTGTTCTCGTACCCAAACACTTCGGGAAACATCCGGAACCCCTTCCGGTGAATTCCGGAACCCTTCCAGAGGTCAAACACTATTATCTCATATATTAATCTTTATCTCCAGACTATTCCGGAGTTCCTCGTCATGTCCATGATCACATCAGGGACTCCGAATAACATTCGGTCACCAACATACATAACTCATTAAATACTATATCGTCAACGAACGTTTAAGCGTGCGGACCCTACGGGTTCGAGAACTATGTAGACATGACCGAGACATCTCTCCGATCAATAACCAATAGCGGAACCTGGATGCCCATATTGGCTCCTACATATTCTACGAAGATCTTTTATCGGTCGAACCGCATAACAACATACGTTGTTCCTTTTGTCATCGGTATGTTACTTGCCCGAGATTTCGATCGTCGGTATCTCTATACCTAGTTCAATCTCGTTACCGGCAAGTCTCTTTACTCGTTCCGTAACACATCATCTCGTGACTAACTCATTAGTCTTTTGCTTGCAAGGCTTATTATGATGTGTGTTACCGAGAGGGCCCAGAGATACCTCTCCGACACTCGGAGTGACAAATCCTAATCTTGATCTATGCCAACACCACGAACACCTTCGGAGACACCTGTAGAGCATATTTATAATCACCCAGTTACGTTGTGACGTTTGATAGCACACAAGGTGTTCCCACGGTATTCGGGAGTTGCATAATCTCATAGTCATAGGAACATGTATAAGTCGTGAAGAAAGCAATAGCAGTAAAACTAAACGATCATAGTGCTATGCTAACGGATGGGTCTAGTCCATCACATCATTCTCCTAATGATGTGACCCCGTTGATCAAATGACAACTCATGTCTATGGTTAGGAAACATAACCATCTTTGATCAATGAGCTAGTCTAGTAGAGGCATACTAGGGACACTCTGTTTTGTCTATGTATCCACACATGTACTAAGTTTCCGGTTAATACAATTCTAGCATGAATAAAAGACATTTATCATGATATAAGGAAATACAAATAACAATGTTATTATTGCCTCTAGGGCATATTTCCTTCACTCTCTACTCCATCGGTGTTGATTACTACTTTGTGGTGAATGCTATTGAGTTTTGTTGGAGAAATATTATTATGTCCAGATTGTTTATCACCCATTTATCCCCACTGATCATGATCTCTTTTATGTCTTGTGAGTAGTTACTTTAGTTCTTGAGGACATGGGGAAGGTCTTGTTGTTAGTAGTCATATGCTGTTGAAGTAATATGTGTTGTTTGATACTTAAGTTGCGTTGTCATTCTACTAGTGGTGTTGTGTGAGTCGAACACTCAACACTTCGCCTTATTAAGGACCTAGGGGAATACATTGTGTACAAAGAATGCTTACGGTGGGTTGCCGGAGTGACAGAAACCTGAACCCCAGTTCGCACGCTTTTGCACAAGGGATCAATGGATCATCGGTCGTATTGCTATGGTTAGGCTTTTGCCTTAAATTCTATCTTGTATTTGCGGATGCTTGCAAGGTGTTTAATCATAAGAGTGCACTCATCTTAGTCTAGAGAGTGTACTAGCATAGATCCAGCCACTCAACACTTATCAACACATAACATAGTATCGATACGGAATATGACGAAAGCACATGACCACCTCTCCCGTGTGTCCTCAGGAACGCTTTAGCCTTTATAAGTTCAGTTGCTAGGCCTCTCCTTTGCTAAGAAAGGACTGGGCCACTTGTTACTCTTAGTACCTTTTATTTCGCTTGCTTTTACTTTCCTGTCGCTTATATCAAGAAAACCCCTAAAAAGTTATCTTTCAGTGCTTGTAGTAATTTCTTGCTCAGAATCGCCTATCAATACCTTCTGCTCCTCCTTGGGTTCGACACTCTTACTTATCGAAAACGTTGCAATAGATCCCTTACGGTTGTGGGTCATCAAGTACCGTTTTCTGGTGCCGTTGCCGGGGAGCGTAGCGCTATTGGTAAAGTGAAACTGGTAAGGAAGTTTTTATAATTCTGTTTTTTTTGCTATTGCTGCTCTTTGTCCTTATGGACAACCCTGTTATTGGATCGTTGCTTGCGGGAAGACGCCCCACACCTGTGGTGGTTGCTCCTCCCCCTACTGAAATTGTGCCCTATAAAATACCAGCTGGTATTATCGATTATGTTTTGGCTAATCGTTATGCAGGAGACAGACATCCCGGTGAACACTTGCTATATCTGTCACAACTATGTTCATTATTTAAGCTTGCAGGTGTATCAAGGGAGTTTGTCATGAGAAAATTGTTTGCCGTGTCACTTATAGATAAAGCTTCAGATTGGTATAGGCTTCTCGATAACTCACACTTGCTTGACTGGTAAGAGCTTATGTCTCTCTTTTATACTAAGTTTTATCCTCTTCATGAAATTCATCGATACAAGAATTATATCTATAACTTTAGGTCTCGTGACGGAGGAAGCATTGCTCAAGCTTGGGGGAGATTGAAGTCCCTAATGCTCAAATGCCCTATTCATAAGCTTCCCAAGGAAATTATACTTACAAATTTTTATGCCAGGCTTTCTCGTCAGGATAAGGAGATGCTGGATGCCTCCTCTAGTGGGGTATTTCAGAAGAAGAGTGTTGAAGAAAGGTGGGATCTCATTGAAAGGATCCAGAGGAATACCGAAGATTGGGAAATCGATAAAGGTATTGAACCCGCTATAAATTATGAACATGATTATATTGAGAGTTATGTGAAAACTGATTACTTCAATACCTTTTGCTCTAAGATTGGTCTTGATTCCCATCCAATGATTGATTTCTGTAAGAATTTTGCCTCTCACGTTGATTCTTTTAAAAAGAAGAGAGACCAGCATCATGAACCTTTTAAAGAGCTACCCGTTGATATTCATGTTGCTGACCCTATTTTGCCTGCAGTTATATATGAAAAGCCTTTTTTTCCCGCAAGGATAAGGGAGCACTCTTTTGTGACAGGCGTAATAAATAAAAGTGAGAGAAGAGTTGATGAGCCTGAGGACCAGATCAGGGTCGATCCTCAAGTTGCATTGATTAAAGACCTTGTTACTAATGATGTTTTGGATTCCAATATAAATTTTTGTGCTGTTTCCACTAACCTTGTCACAGCCAAGAATAAAGGCCCAATTTCAGGTACTCCAGTGGTATCTGTTAAAATAGGAGATCACAATTATTATGGGCTATGCGATTTGGGATCGAGTGCAAGTGCTATCCCCTATTCACTTTATGAAGAGATCATCGGTGAGATTTCCCCTTGTGAACTTGAAGAAGTTGATGTTACCATTCATCTTGCAAACAGAACAACTATCTCTCCTATCGGAATTGTGAGGGACGTTGAAGTCCTATGTGGAAAGGTAAAATACCCTACCGACTTTCTAGTACTTGGTTCAGAGAGGGACAATTTTTGTCCAATTATTTTTGGTAGACCTTTTCTTAGAACTTGTGGAGCTATAATAGATTGCAAGAAAGGTAAAGTTTCTGTTGAATTCAATGGTGAGCCATATGAATTTAATTTTTCTAAGTTCTCTAAGCAGCCTCGTGGTACTAATTTACCTACTGATGATAAAATTATTGAAAGTATTGCTTCTATTGCTATTCCCCCTAATGATCCTTTGCAGCAATATATGGAGGACCACGAGAATGATTTGCATATGCAGGAAAGAAATGAACTAGATGAAATATTCTTGAGGCAACCTACTATCCTGAAGCACAACCTTTCGGTTGAACCTTTGGGAATTTTATCAAAACCGAAAGAAGACCCGGTGTTCGATCTTAAACCTCTTCCCGATACGCTCAAGTATGCTTATTTAGATGAAAAGAAAGTATATCCTGTTATTATCAATTCTAACCTTTCAGGATATGAAGAAGAGCGACTATTGGAAGTACTTCGTAAACACCGAGGCGCAATTGGCTATACCCTTGATGACCTTAAGGGGATTAGTCCATCTATCTGTCAACATACTATCAACCTTGAGCCTGATGCTAAACCAGTTGTTGATCATCAACGACGGTTGAACCCGAAAATGATGGATGTTGTAAGAACTGAGATTCTCAAGCTTCTAGCCGCAGGTATTATCTACCCTATAGCTGATAGTAAGTGGGTAAGCCCGGTACATTGTGTTCCTAAGAAAGGAGGTACAACTGTGGTTCCTAATGATAAAAATGAACTAATACCTCAGAGAATTATTATTGGATATAGAATGTGTATTGATTACAGGAAGCTGAACAAGGCAACCAGGAAGGATCACTACCCGTTGCCGTTCATCGACCAAATGCTTGAAAGGTTATCCAAAAATACCCACTTTTGTTATCTCGATGGTTATTCTTGCTTCTCTCAAATTCATGTTAACACTGCTGATCAAGAGAAGACCACTTTTACTTGTCCCTTTGGTACTTATGCTTACAGGCGTATGCCTTTTGGTTTATGTAATGCCCCTGCTACTTTTCAAAGGTGTATGTCTGCTATCTTTCATGGTTTTTGTGGGGATATTATGGAAGTCTTCATGGACGATTTCTCCGTCTATGGAACCTCCTTTGACCATTGTCTTCACAACCTTAATAAAGTTTTGCAGAGATGCGAGGAGACCAATTTGGTACTCAACTGGGAGAAGTGCCACTTCATGGTTAACGAAGGAATTGTTCTTGGTCACAAGATTTCCGAAAGGGGAATTGAAGTGGACAAGGCCAAGATCGAAGCTATTGAGAGGATGCCCTATCCAAGGGACATCAAAGGTATTCACAGTTTTCTTGGTCATGCTGGTTTCTATAGAAGATTTATTAAAGACTTTTCTAAGACTTCGAAGCCCCTCACTAATCTTCTCCAGAAAGACGCTCCTTTTGTATTTAATGAGGATTGTAAGGAAGCTTTTGAAGTTCTTAAGAAAGCTTTAATAACCGCTCCTATAGTACAACCACCTGACTGGAATTTACCTTTTGAGATTATGTGTGATGCTAGTGATTTTGCTGTTGGAGCTGTTTTAGGACAAAGAGTTGATAAGAAATTTAATGTTATACATTATGCTAGCAAAACCCTTGATAGTGCTCAAAGAAATTATGCTACTACTGAGAAGGAGTTCTTAGCTGTAGTATTTGCTTGTGATAAGTTTAGGCAGTATATTGTTGATTCCAAAGTTATTATTCATACTGATCATGCTGCCATTAAATACCTTATGACAAAGAAGGATGCCAAGCCAAGGCTTATCAGATGGGTACTCCTTCTTCAAGAATTTGATTTGCAGATTGTTGATAGGAAAGGGGAATACAATCCGGTAGCGGACAATCTTTCAAGGATGGAAGATATACCGCATGATCCCATCCCAGTCAACGATAGTTTTCCAGACGAGCAACTTGCCGTTGTAAAAGTACAATCTCTTTCCGATCCTTGGTATGCAGATTATGCTAATTTTATTGTTGCAAAGTATTTGCCTCCAGGTCTAACATTTCAGCAAAGGAAGAAGTTCTTTAATGATTTGAGGCACTACTTTTGGGATGACCCACATCTTTTCAAAGAAGGTCCCGACGGGATCGTGAGAAGGTGTATACCAGAACATGAGCAGAAGGACATTCTCAGACGGTGTCATGATAGTCCCTATGGGGGACATCATGCCGGTGAGAGGACTGCACATAAGGTTCTTCAATCAGGTTTTTATTGGCCTACTCTCTTTAAGGATGCTAGAAATTATGTTTTAGCCTGTGATAAATGTCAGAGAGTTGGTAACATTAGTAGAAGGAATGAGATGCCTATGAATTACTCACTAGTGATTGAACCTTTTGATTGCTGGGGTTTTGACTTTATGGGTCCTTTTCCTTCTTCGCACAAGTACACGCATATTTTAGTAGCTGTTGATTATGTGACCAAGTGGGTTGAAGCTATCCCCAATGACAGTGCTGATCACAAGACATCTTTAAAAATGCTCAAGGATGTAATTTTTCCTAGGTTTGGTGTACCTAGATATCTCATGACTGATGGAGGATCACACTTCACGCACGGAGCTTTTAGAAAAGCTTTAGCAAAATACGATGTCAATCATAGAATTGCTTCACCATATCATCCTCAAACTAGTGGGCAAGTTGAGCTCACCAATAGGGAGATTAAGTTGATCTTACAGAAGACAGTAAACAGAAATAGAAAGGACTGGTCAAATAAGTTAGGAGATGCTTTGTGGGCATATAGAACTGCTTACAAAAACCCCATGGGCATGTCCCCCTATAAGATGGTGTATGGCAAAGCTTGCCATTTGCCATTAGAGTTAGAGCACAAAGCTTTCTGGGCTGTTAGAGAGCTTAATGCTGACCCAAAATTAGCTGGTGAGAAGCGTCTCATGAACTTGACTTCTCTAGATGAATGGAGAAGTGAAGCTTACGAGAGCGCTAAAATGTTCAAGGAAAAGGTAAAGAAGTGGCATGATAGGAAGATTCTGAAACGTGAATTTAATGTTGGTGATAAAGTTTTGTTGTTTAGATCCCGTTTCAGGTTTTCTCCAGGCAAACTACTTTCCAGGTGGGAAGGACCATTTCATATTGAAGAAGTCTATCGGTCTGGTGCAATTAAGATTAACAATTTTGAAGGCACCAAACCTCAAGTTGTGAATGGGCAAAGACTGAAGCATTACATAGCAGGAGACCCTGTTAATGTTGATGTGAATATAATATACACAACAACTCACGAAGAACATGTTGTAGCCCTGTTTCAGACGCCAGCAGAAGCAAAATAAAGAAGAGGTATATATTACGGTAAGGAAACATCGCGAATCACCATAAAAGTTCCGTATTATGAGTTTTTGCAAAATTAGTAAAATTCTGAGCCTAAGCGGAGCCGGAGACGAGCTCCAGGGGGTCCAGGCGCCCCCCTGGCGCGCCCTACCTCCTGGCCGCGCCGCCAGGGCGCCTGGACACCCGAAAGTCCGTCTCCGACCCCGCTTTAGCCTGTTACCTTCCTTTCTGTGCATAAATTTTTGCTATATATTTGCCCGGATTGTTCCGGCAACGTATCTTGCGATTTCGTGTGTTTTCTTTTCGATCTGTTTCTGGCAGGGAATCTTTCAGCTGAATCTAGGTGACATGGCTTCTCCAAGTTCCCCCAAGGACAAGTTCGTCGTCAACGTCATCAACCCTTACCTCGCTGAGGTGAAGAAGCACCCTCAGGTTGTTCGGATGGAGGACGGTGTCCTTCATCTAGAAGATCTGAAGGGACCTATCAAGGAGGGGAGCATCCAGACCAGGCTAGAAGACATGGAGCAAGAAGTCTTCAAGTACAAGAAGATGATCGAGCGTGGTGTTGAAGCTAACTTTGACATCATCAACGAGCTAAAGACCTACTTCCTGAAGGAGATGAAGGAGATGTGGAAAAGCATCACCGCATCTGAAGAAAGAATTGAAGAGCTCCAAGGACAAATTTATGATCTACATAACCAGAACTGTGAGTATGAACTAAGGTTTATGCGCATGGGTATGGGTGCTGCATGTAGGATTCAGGAGATGAACTTCTCATATGAGACCGGAGAACCCCTTCCATGGAAGCGTTTCGCCGAGGACTACGTGATCAACGCCAACAAGGATGAGGAGTGAAATCTCCTTGGGTAACGGCATTCCCTTGGCTTGTTCCAAGCTTGGGGGAGTGCCCGGTATCTTTATCTTTATCTTTTGTCTTTTAGAGTCAAGTAGAGTCATATCATGTTTAGGGAGGTTATTATATGAAATAGGTGTGTGCATTGAGGTCTATCACTCCTTCGGTGGAGAGTGTATCCGTGAAGTGTGGAGTCGTCTATGATGGAATATTAATGAGAAGTTTATTGGTTTCTTTTGCTGCACTCAGTATTCTCTTCACGCAATCGACCTTATATGATGATTCTTATGGGGAGTATTGACCTTATATCAGGTATGCCTGTGAAAACTTTATTTAATCTTGGCAAACATAGCTTTGGTCATAACAACAAGCATGATTTTCTTAAAGTATCGACATAGCCAAAACCTTTATGTTATTATGCTTGAAGTGTTATGCTGACAAGGAAGACAACTTGATGTGTTATGCTTATTTCAATGTTCATGATTTATATTGTTTTGCATCTTATTCACCATCAATTGTCTGCTCTCTCAAAACCTTTGCTAGCCTAACTCTGTACTAAGCGGAATTCTGCTTGTGCATCCATACCCTTAAACCAATACCTTCCATATGAGTCCACCATACCTTCCTACTCGTGGTATTCCACTGCCACCTCCTAAAGTACAGAATTTATGTGTTATCCTTAAATGTTCAAAATCTTTTATTTTGTGCCTCTGCTTTAGCTCATGAGGAAGTAATAGTTAATTCATGGTCTTTTTGAGTTGGACAAGCTTCACCCCGGGACTGCATGTCTAATGTGCAAACCCATAATACGAGAAGGAACTGGCAAAGAGTGCGCCCGACTCAAAAATAATATAACAAACAAACCCTCCTTCACGCTTTGTTCATGAGAAATCAGAAAACTTTGGCAGTGATAAACAAAGAAGATTAAGAGGATGTGATCGTCCTCATGCGGGAGCCGTTCCTCGAAACTTGTCCAACCCGAGAAGTAATTGAGTTATCTATTAGCATTCGTTGACAAATCATGCACCTCTCAAAACTTGTTTTCATTCTGTTTGATTTAAGGATAGCACATGAGTTTTCCCTACTTCCCTAGAGCAGGGCATATCTTTTAATTTTAAGTTGAGTCAGTTATTCCTATTTCCCTCTATTCTTAAAGAGAGCAGACATTTGATGTTGACAAAGATTCATTCATATAAAGTTGCATTAAGATTTGTCATATCATATCCTTGTTGACATTATCATTTGATAAGTAAGTTGTTTGTCAAGCCCAGCTAAGGCAAATATCTTCCTTTGTGTTAACACTTTCACTTCTTGCCTTATAACATGTTCTTTCCAAAGCTTCAATTAATCTCATCAAAACATAAGAGGAAGAGCAAAAGTTAAATTTATTTGTTGTTCTTTGACCAAAGGACATGTTTGCCATGATTTGATGAGTTTCCTTAGCCCTACTTCCGAATATAAGTGTTACCACTCTTTTATAAGGGCCTTATGAGTTGAAGATTGCTGTTGAGAATATTTGAGTTGGTGAAGAAACTGTGATGCTTCTTGTCCGTATTCTATTTATCGACACTTCACTCTCTAAACTTGTGGACAGGTTTACCGAGCTCAGTATTCGCTTGGGGACAAGCGAGGTCTAAGATTGGGGGTGTTGATACGTCCAAAATGCATCACTATTTTGTATCATAATTTATCCTTATTCATTGATATATTTCACATTACGATGATGTTCTTATGTTGTTTTGGTCTATTTTACACAGTTTGCAACTTTCCGATGCCGAAGCAGCAGACGCAGGATTCAGCGGTAAAAAGTGAACGCTGAGTTGCTGAATAAGAATACCTCCAAATTACCCGAAAATCAACGGAGGATATTTTCCAGACGGATCACGAAGGCACGTGATACGTCCAAAACGTATCTATAATTTCTGCTTACTCCATGCCTTTTTTGTGTGATATTGCTATGATATTTATGCACTTCCATACACTTTTGATCATATTTGGACTAACCTACTAATGGTTGCAAAAGTGCACAATGTAATTGTTTTACACTTTATTGTGTAGGAATTACTTGGAAATTGACAAAAACGCAAAAGGAGTCGTATTGGAGTAGGACTCTGACTTTCCTGAAATCTGTCTGAGAACGTTTTTTAAAGATGGTCACGTTCCAGTCCGAAGACGATGTCAAACGGAAAAAGTCTAGTTGCGAAAGTTGTGGGGAATTTCGAGGCGATGCTTCTGGATATAAAATTCGTCCAAATCGGAGTCCGGACGACCGAGTAAAGCCCGTTTTACTGAGGCCCAAAATCTGATGACGGGAATCCGAGAGTCTATATAAAGAAAGGAAACCTAGGTCACCAAGGGCCATGGATTTTCCTCCTCCCAAGCCGCCGTCTTGGAGGGGAGGACCAGCACCATTGCAGCACCATCCACAAGGAAGAAGGGGGGCCAAGGAGCCGCTGCCCCCTAGGGCCGCCGCCGCCCCAGGGCCGCCGCCGTCTCCTCCCAGCCGCCGCCGCCTCCTAGCGGGGCTGCACCTCTCCATCAACACCACCATCAAGATCCTCCTCACCATGTCCATGTGTGAGTAGTCTCCTCCGGGGCCGAGGGCTCGTAGGTGTAGCTATGTGGTTATCTCTCTCTCCCATGATGTGATCTTCGTTGTGATCATAGGCTATGTTAATCTAGGGTGATCCCATGATATTTCCCCTTCCTCTATGTATTGGATTGATGTACTCACTTGTCTTTATCTAGTATAATCCCCGAGACCAAGGTGACAGTGGTCTATTGGACATGGATTAGAAAAATATTTTCATGAGTGATTTCCTCTCTTGTGTGTTGATTGAAGATTGAGAGTCTCTTGGTGCTTGTCTTTGACTATCCTTTAGATATGTTGTGGTGATTGTGGGACTCTCTTTGGATGGCCGCGGTGACATTGGGAAATCCTTAGATTGAGAACTACGAACTTTGAGGTGTGCTTTTGTAGCCCTACATAATTCTCGTCCTCTCTTGACCACGAAGGAATGACCTCCGGGTGCGTCTCCATTGCATGTTTTATGGGAAATATCATGTGATTCCATTATGTTAATGTTGTTGGGAGTTGCCACTAGTGAAAGTATGAACCCTAGGCCTTGTTTCCACCATTGCAATACCATTTGTGCTCACGTTTACCACTTGTTTGCTTGCTGCACTTTTTATTACAGATTTATATTACTTTGTTTTGCCATCCACATCACTTGCCATTTAACATCTCTTCGCCGAACTAGTGCACCTGTACATCTAACAAGTGTATTAGGTGTGTTGGGGACACAAGAGACTTCTTGTATCTTAGTTGCAGGGTTGCTTGAGAGAGACCATCTTCAACCTCTACTTCCCTGAGTTCGATAAACCTTAGGTCATCCACTTGAGGGAAAGTGCTGCTGTCCTACAAACCTCTGCGCTTGGAGGCCCAACATATCACCATATAAAGCATTAGGGCTAAAGGTCCTAGCGGTGTGCTGATACGTCCAAAATGCATCACTATTTTGTATCATAATTTATCCTTATTCATTGATATATTTCACATTACGATGATGTTCTTATGTTGTTTTGGTCTATTTTACACAGTTTGCAACTTTCCGGTGCCGAAGCAGCAGACGCAGGATTCAGCGGTAAAAAGTGGACGCTGAGTTGCTGAAGAAGAATACCTCCAAATTACCCGAAAATCGACGGAGGATATTTTCCACACGGATCACGAAGGCACGCGAAAGGGCAACCAGAGGGGGGGGCACAGGGTGCCCAGGCGCCCTGGGGGCGCGCCCCCCTGGCCGCGCCGGGGGGGGGGGGCGCCTGGAGCCCCTGGCCCACCTCCGGCTGCCCCCTTTTGCCTATATACTCTCCGTTATCCGAAAACCCTAAAAACAAGAGTTTTTACGGAGTTCCGCCGCCGCTCCGTGGCGGAAACCTACAGAGAAGAAAAAGCCATCTCCGGTGGGCAGATTCCGCCGGGGAGATCACCTCCCGGAAGGGGAGATCGTCGCCATCGTCATCACCATCGTCACGGGCATCATCGAGATCATCATCAACATCATCCCCAACATCAGCACCATCTCCATCTTCATCCAAATCTCATCTCACAATTGCAACTTGTGTTGTGACTCGTACTACCTATCCTCTCTACTCCATCAGTGTTGATTACTACTTTGTGGTGAATGCTATTGAGTTTTGTTGGAGAAATATTATTATGTCCAGATTGTTTATCACCCATTTATCCCCACTGATCATGATCTCTTTTATGTCTTGTGAGTAGTTACTTTAGTTCTTGAGGACATGGGGAAGGTCTTGTTGTTAGTAGTCATATGCTGTTGAAGTAATATGTGTTGTTTGATACTTAAGTTGCGTTGTCATTCTACTAGTGGCGTTGTGTGAGTCGAACACTCAACACTTCGCCTTATTAAGGACCTAGGGGAATACATTGTGTACAAAGAATGCTTATGGTGGGTTGCCGGAGTGACAGAAACCTGAACCCCAGTTCGCACGCTTTTGCACAAGGGATCAATGGATCATCGGTCGTATTGCTATGGTTAGGCTTTTGCCTTAAATTCTATCTTGTATTTGCGGATGCTTGCAAGGTGTTTAATCATAAGAGTGCACTCATCTTAGTCTAGAGAGTGTACTAGCATAGATCCACCCACTCAACACTTATCAACACATAACATAGTATCGATACGGAATATGACGAAAGCACATGACCACCTCTCCCGTGTGTCCTCAGGAACGCTTTAGCCTTTATAAGTTCAGTTGCTAGGCCTCTCCTTTGCTAAGAAAGGACTGGGCCACTTGTTACTCTTAGTACCTTTTATTTCGCTTGCTTTTACTTTCCTGTCGCTTATATCAAGAAAACCCCTAAAAAGTTATCTTTCAGTGCTTGCAGTAATTTCTTGCTCATAATCGCTTATCAATACCTTCTGCTCCTCGTTGGGTTCGACACTCTTACTTATCGAAAACGCTGCAATAGATCCCTTACGGTTGTGGGTCATCATGTGCACCCTGACTATCGCAAGCAACTTCGTCGGCTCACCAAGGTCCGGCAGCTCCTCCTCCCAAACAAAATCATCGTCCTCTTCCTCTTGGAGATTCAAGCGGGCAAGTAGTTCCTCCGTTGTCTCCTTGCCACGCCTTCCCTGTGAACTTGATCCAGCCGCCATGGCAAACCGATCTTGCTGTTACCGAGAAAGACCCTCAATCGACCCGCCAGGAGAACCTTACGAGCCAAGGCCCCTTGCAGACCGAGTCCGAGAGGAATACCAGCAAGGATCTGCAGGGGAGGATGGGTAAAACCGGCAGCGGCGCCGGAGTACGTCGAAACCCTAGGCGGCGCCGTAGGGGAGAGAGACTTGTTCGCTAGCTTTGACTTGGATACGTGTGCACATGCGTACCTGCGGTGGCACATGGATCGGGATGGGGCAAGAAATGCGATCGATGAACAAGTACTAGTCTCTACTACTATTAAATAAGCAAACATATTCATCGCTAAGTGCACCCAGTCTAACCTACACATAACATTATGGAGAAATTACAGCCCCACGATCAGACCACCGTAATTGGATCTAACCGTTAAGATAATCATTAATCCATGTTAAAAGTATGTCTAGCAATTCTAGGGAGCGGACGAAAACTCTGTCATCCGCTTCCGCACTTATCCGCAACCGCAATGTAACAATCGATCCTAGAAAAAAAAAGCCCCTACAATGACGCAACCTCCAATCCTGTGTCGAACTGCCCCCGCGACACCCTCCCAGGCGCTCTCGTCGGCGCGCTCTTCGCCGAACCGGCTCGGAGCGGCGTGCGCCGAAAGCCAGAGCCGGGAAGGAGTGCGACCACCAGCGGGAGACAAGGGGAGGCGCAGTCGTGCTCTCTTTGGTCGTCGGCGCGGCCACCAGAGGTGCACAATAGGGAAGGCACCGGTCGGATCCGCGGGCAGGCGAGGCCTGATTACCATGTGATGTCTACACACGCTTCTACTCTTGTATACTATGTTGGGCCTCCAAGCGCAGAGGTTTGTAGGACAACAACAATTTCCCTCAAGTGGATGACCTAAGGTTTATCGAACTCAGGGAAGTAGAGGTTGAAGATGGTCTCTCTCAAGCAACCCTGCAACTAAGATACAAGAAGTTTCTTGTGTCTCCAACACACCTAATACACTTGTTAGATGTATAGGTGCACTAGTTCGGCGAAGAGATGTTAAATGGCAAGTGATATGGATGGCAAAACAAAGTAATATAGATCTGTAATAAAAAGTGCAGCAAGCAAACAAGTGGTAAACGTGAGCACAAATGGTATTGCAATGGTGGAAACAAGGCCTAGGGTTCATACTTTCACTAGTGGCAACTCCCAACAACATTAACATAATCGAATCACATGATGTTTCCCGTAAAACATGCAATGAAGACGCACCCGGAGGTCATTCCTTCGTGGTCAAGAGAGGACGAGAATTATGTAGGGCTACAAAAGCACACCTCAAAGTTCGTAGTTCTCAATCTAAGGATTTCCCAATGTCACCGCGGCCATCCAAAGAGAGTCCCACAATCACCACAACATATCTAAAGGATAGTCAAAGACAAGCACCAAGAGACTCTCAATCTTCAATCAACACACAAGAGAGGAAATCACTCATGAAAATATTTTTCTAATCCATGTCCAATAGACCGCTGTCACCTTGGTCTCGGGGATTATACTAGATAAAGACAAGTGAGTACATCAATCCAATACATAGAGGAAGGGGAAATATCATGGGATCACCCTAGATTAACATAGCCTATGATCACAACGAAGATCACATCATGGGAGAGAGAATTGACCACATAGCTACTGGTAGAAACCTCAGCCCCGAGGAGGAACTACTCCCGCATCATGGAGGGAGGAAGCAACGTCGATGGAGATGAATCCGGGGGCACTTCCCCGTCCCGGCAGGGTGCCGGCACAGGAATTCTGGTCCCCCGAAGCTTGATGGCGATGGCGGCGGAGATCGGGATTGCGTCTGGAGAAAAGGGGTCCGGAATCAGGGTTTCCTCGACGCGGTGTAAATATATGCCAAAGGGGGGCACTAGACGAGGCTCGGGGGGCCCAGGCGCCCCCCCGGCGCGACCCAGGGGGGGGCGCCACCAGGGCGCCTGGAGCCCTGGTGGCCCCCCCGGCTGTACTTTGGCTACCGGGAACCTTCTGGAACGCTGATTTTTTATATAATTTTTCCGGGATTTTTTTGGCAGTTCTCGTAATGGGAAAAACTGAAATACAAAAACAGCAGAAAACAGAAACTGGCACTGGGGTGCACTGAGTTAATAGGTTAGTCCAAATATGATCAAAAGTGTATGGAAGTGTATAAATATCATAGCAATATCACCCAAAAGAGGCATGGAGCAAGCAGAAATTATAGATACGTTTTAGACGTATCAACATCCCCAAGCTTAATTCCTGCTCGTCCTCGAGTAGGTAAATGATAACAAGAATAATTTCTGTGGTGACATGCTATTAACCATATAGGACTTTTTTATAGTCACATGACAAAAGCTTACTGGGACAATGAATCTGTAGTAATTAAGTTGCCTCATGAGAAAATCACAAAGAACTGAAAGTTTTACAATATGATACTGAAACATCAAATAGATTTGTAATGAGCATAGTGTGCAAATATGATAAAGTGATATCTCGCTTGCCCCCTTTAATGAAGCAAAACATAAATGCAGGGGCACCTCCAAGGTTTAAGTGATGACTAGATACAATGATTTCAGAATAAACGATATCATAATCATGCAAAAGACAATGCTACTTTGGGACAATGCACATTACACTCAGAATGACAATCATGCTCTCAGTAGTTGGTGCTTTAAAAGAAGGTGGAGACTCTCGAACCGTGGCTTTTGTTGGCAAGGTTGAAAACCCATGGTCGGAAACAAAGACAAAACATGTACCAGAGCTCTTGGTTTTAAAAACAGAGGTAATAATTATTTTTTTGAATATGCATGTTTCGTCAACGAATGCTAGCAGATAACTCAATTACTTTTTGAGATGGACAAGTTTCGAGGAACGGCTCCCGAATGAGGACGATCACATCCTCTTAATCTCCTTTGTTTATCACTGCCAAAGTTTTCTGATTTCTCATGAACAAAGCGTGAAGGAGGGTTTGTTTGTCATATTAATTTTGAGCCGGGCGCACTCATTGCCAGTTCCTTCTCGTATTATGGGTTTGCACATTATACATGCAATCCCGGGGTGAAGCTTGTCCAACTTAAAAAGATCATGAATTAACCACTACTTCCTCATGAGCTAAAACAGGGGCACAAAATAGTAATGCATTTTCTTTTGAATAATTTCGAGATGGCACATGAAAGTCTTCGTTAGGAATGGCAGGTAAATACCATGTATAGGAAGGTATGGTGGACTCATATGGCATAACTGGTTTAAAAGATTTTGGATGCACAAGCAGTCAGTACGCTTAGTACAGGCGAAGGTTAGCAAAAGACTGGGAGCGACCAACTAAAAGAGCAATGACGGTCATAATCATGCAGAGCGACAAAGCAACATTGAATCAGGCATGGAAGTTATATCGCTACTCAGAAATAAAAGATCATCAAGGCTTGACAGACTTTCTTTACAGTCTTAAATATGCGTGAGCATACGCCAAGTCAATCAAAATAAATTCTTGAAGGAAGATATTACTAAACCATACCACATCATAGGCAAACAAATCATGTTGGTACTCCAATAACACATTGAGAATCCCCCAGCTATTTGAGACTAACCATAAGGAAACATGAACTACTAAGCATCATTATGCACATAGCATTTTTATCATAGACATATCGACCAGTGCAACAGAAGCCAACTCTCTTAACAAGATAAGCATGATAACTAAAGAGAGTTCCAGCGACCAACTAAACAAAAGCTCTTTAAAAAGATAAGCATGAAAACTAAGAGCTAAACATGACAGTAGCTATTGAAAGACCAAGAACACACACAACAAAGATATACATGAAAATTCTATGTTATGTTCTAGGTTGAAGTGGAGCGTGTTTCTCTCCCACACAAAGAAAGCTGAGTTCCAACTCGTTATGAACAGCAAGCAAAGCTAAAGAAAACTAAAAAGGAAACTAAAAGCAAGACGCTCCAAGCATAGCACATAACACATGAAGTGATAAAAATATAGTGGAACGAAAGACGAACTGATAATTGTTGATGGAGAAGGGGATGCACGGGGGCATCCCCAAGCTTAGACGCTTGAGTCTTCTTGAATATTTCTTGGGGGTGCACGGGGGCATCCCCAAGCTTGAGCGTTTGACACTCCTGAATCTTTTTATCATCTTCCCTCGCACACTTGAAAACTCCCTTCATACATAACTCATCATAATCTGATTAGCGAGGTTAGTACCCATAATAAAATAATTGTTCCTTGCTGGAAATAAGGATATTCTTGAAGGTCTGCTGTTTCTCAAGATTGCCAAAAGGTTTTTGCAAAGAAAAAGCAAGCTCAAGGTTTGCAAAATGAAGGAAAGGCAAAACAGGACATAATCTGTGAAAAACAGACCAGCAGGTAGTAAATGATTTTTTCGGGGCACTTCTGCAACTCTAATCAAAAACTCAGAACAGACGCCCGAAAGACAATTGTATAGAGCACGCTGTAGAAAAAATTCAGACCAAAAAGATGATCTGGTGATTTTATACGAATTTTTCTATCCAAGGACAGAATCTGTTTCCTGGACATCACGTCACAACTTTTGAACTTTCTTGCAATCAGAGGCTACACTTGGCACAAAATTGAAAAGTAAAGATACAATGATGATGCTACTGTAGTAACAACATCAAGACCACTAAAAACTGAAAGCAAAGATAACAAGGGTTGTCTCCCTAGAGCTCTTTCTTTATAGCCATAAAGATAGGCTTAAGACTTTAATGATGCTTTCGTAGGAATAAGAGTTGAAGAACAAAAGAGAGCATCAAGAAGCAAATACCAAATACATTTAAGCCTAACATGCTTCCTATGCATAGGAATATTGCAATAGAATAATTCATTGAAGCACAAAGCAATAAGCATAGGAAGACAAAATAAGTGCAGCTTCAAAACTTTCAACATAAAGAGAGGGAACTTAATATTATTGAAATATCTATAAGCATATGTTCCCTTCTCATAATAATTTTCAGTGGGATCACGAATAAACTCAACAATATAAGCATCACATAAAGCATTGTTACCATGATCCATATGCAAAAAGGTACTCTTACTCTCCACATAAGCATAATCTTTCTCATTGGTAATAGTGGGAGTAGGACTATCATAAACAACTTGAACACTATAGATTAATTGTGTATTAGGAGGGTGGTGTTCAACAAGAGAGTAATTCCCTCCATGATTATGACAAGTTTCATAAGGATAATTTCTCCTTATGTCATAGGTACCTTTATAATCACTATAGATTGGAGTTATAACATCATCATAGTAGAGAAGAGCATTATCATTGCTAGCAAATATATTTGTAATCATGTTGTCTTTATTCTTACTAGCAAAAGAATTATCATTTGTCACATCACTAGTGGGTAAAGGATTTGCAATCCTATCATCCCCAAGCTTAGAGCTTTCCATATCATCACTTTCAGAGTTGGTACCAAAAAGATTTTCAAGATCATAAGTATCATCATTTTCCCAATCACAATAAGTAACATGCATATCATAATCAAAATCATCTTCAATAGTACCTACGTACGTATCATCAAGATGATAATTAAGGCAATAAACTTCACCTTCTTCTTTAAACTTACGACCGTTAGGATAAAAGTTGATGGGAGGAATATGCTCAGGCCAGGTTGATACCCATTCTTCTTCCTTCTTGCTCCTCTTCCTCCTCCTCTTCTTTTTTTTCTTCTTCACCTTAGGAGGGGGTGGTTGGAGATGAAGCTTCTCCACATATCCTGGTTTATCATTAGAAACAATAGGGGAAACTTGGGAGAAACTCTCCTTTTTATTAGCAGAAATATAAGAGACATTTTTATACTTTGGTAAAGTTCCCTCCTTTCTAATCTTACTTATGTAATCATTTTCATGGCAATTAACAACACAATAGAGATGGCAATTTTGCAAAATGTTTTTTATTCCTATGGCATTAACATCTAGCCAAGAAGTCTTTTCTGATAACTCCTCACACATCAAAAATAACATAAGCTCATCATAAAGATCAGAGGTGATCATGTTATCACACAACTGGTTAACAGTTATGTTTTGAAAGTTCATGCATTGAAAATTAAAGTGGCCTTCTATACAGCAAAGTTCACAAGTAAAAGGATAAATGTCACACAATTCTCTAGCAATTTCATTTAAATCTCTGACCCAAGTGATTGTTCTTTCATGCTTATGTTGCTTACAATACTTCTCTTCTTCAATCATAGGCCTTTCACAAGGTCTATCCACTCCACAAAAATTAACATGCTTATATAAAACTTCATTTTTAGGAATTGGATCATGCATGTTGCAATCATCATGAACAATTTCATTTTCTTTGCAAATCTCTTTAAAAGGTTCATGATGCTTGTTCCAATCCTCCTTAGGCATATTAAGATGTGAAGCAAAAGATTTGAGGAAATCAACAAGGAGTTGAGAATCAAGCCCAAATTTAGCACTAAACTTATTAAAACTTGTAGTTTCAACAAAGGACTTAATGCAATCATACTCATAAACTATACCTGACTCTTTACCTTTGTCGATCTCCCAATCTTCAGTGTTGCGTTGAATTCTTTCAAGGAGTTCCCATTTAGCATCAATCTTTTCGTTTGTGAAAGAACCCATAGAGGAGGCATCGAGCAAATCTTTATCCTGTCGAGAGAGCCTCGCATAGAAATTAGTAATAATCATATCTTTGGGGAGCCCATGGTCAGGACATTTTAGCATTAACGTTTTCAGTCTCCCCCAAGCTTGAGCTATGCTCTCTCCGTCATGAGGATAGAAATTATAAACATAATTCCTATTCTCATGGACTTCATGAAGAGGATAAAACTTGGAGTAAAAGAGAGACTGGATCTCTTCCCAATCAAGCAAGTGCGAGTTATCGAGAAGCTTATACCAATCTGAAGCTTTATCTATAAGTGATACGGCGAACAATTTCCTCATGACAAACTCCCTTGATACGCCTGCAAGCTTAAATAATGAACATAGTTGTGACAGATATAGCAAGTGTTCACCGGGATGTCTGTCTCCTGCATAACGATTAGCCAAAACATAATCGATAATACCAGCTGGTATTTTATAGGGCACAATTTCAGTAGGGGGAGGAGCAACCACCACAGGTGTGGGGCATCTTCCCGCAAGCAACGATCCAATAGCACGGTTTTCCATAAACATAACTAGTGAAACTAAAAACAAGAAACGAAAAGATTTAATTGCAAGATCTAAAGATATACCTTCAAGCACTCACCTCCCCGGCAACGGCGCCAGAAATAGCTTGATGTCTACACAAGCTTCTACTCTTGTAGACTATGTTGGGCCTCCAAGCGCAGAGGTTTGTAGGACAGCAGCAATTTCCCTCAAGTGGATGACCTAAGGTTTATCGAACTCAGGGAAGTAGAGGTTGAAGATGGTCTCTCTCAAGCAACCCTGCAACTAAGATACAAGAAGTCTCTTGTGTCCCCAACACACCTAATACACTTGTTAGATGTATAGGTGCACTAGTTCGGCGAAGAGATGTTAAATGGCAAGTGATATGGATGGCAAAACAAAGTAATATAAATCTGTAATAAAAAGTGCAGCAAGCAAACAAGTGGTAAACATGAGCACAAATGGTATTGCAATGGTGGAAACAAGGCCTAGGGTTCATACTTTCACTAGTGGCAACTCCCAACAACATTAACATAATCGAATCACATGATATTTCCCATAAAACATGCAATGGAGACGCACCCGGAGGTCATTCCTTCGTGGTCAAGAGAGGACGAGAGTTATGTAGGGCTACAAAAGCACACCTCAAAGTTCGTAGTTCTCAATCTAAGGATTTCCCAATGTCACCGCGGCCATCCAAAGAGAGTCCCACAATCACCACAACATATCTAAAGGATAGTCAAAGACAAGCACCAAGAGACTCTCAATCTTCAATCAACACACAAGAGAGGAAATCACTCATGAAAATATTTTTCTAATCCATGTCCAATAGACCGCTGTCACCTTGGTCTCGGGGATTATACTAGATAAAGACAAGTGAGTACATCAATCCAATACATAGAGGAAGGGGAAATATCATGGGATCACCCTAGATTAACATAGCCTATGATCACAACGAAGATCACATCATGGGAGAGAGAATTGACCACATAACTACTGGTAGAAACCTCAGCCCCGAGGAGGAACTACTCCCGCATCATGGAGGGAGGAAGCAACGTCGATGGAGATGAATCCGGGGGCACTTCCCCGTCCCGGCAGGGTGCCGACACAGGAATTCTGGTCCCCCGAAGCTTGATGGCGATGGCGGCGGAGATCGGGATTGCGTCTGGAGAAAAGGGGTCCGGAATCAGGGTTTCCTCGACGCGGTGTAAATATATGCCAAAGGGGGGCACCAGACGAGGCTCGGGGGGCCCAGGCGCCCCCCCGGCGCGTCCCAGGGGGGGGGGGAGGGGCGCCACCAGGGCGCCTGGAGCCCTGGTGGCCCCCCCGACTGTACTTTGGCTACCGGGAACCTTCTGGAACGCTGATTTTTTATATAATTTTTCCGGGATTTTTCTGGCAGTTCTCGTAATGGGAAAAACTGAAATACAAAAACAGCAGAAAACAAAAACTGGCACTGGGGTGCACTGAGTTAATAGGTTAGTCCAAATATGATCAAAAGTGTATGGAAGTGTATAAATATCATAGCAATATCACCCAAAAGAGGCATGGAGCAAGCAGAAATTATAGATATGTTTTGGACGTATCACCATGCGGGGCCCGTGGTGGTCAAATCAGGGCCACACATGGCAGAAGGCACAGAGCGGCGCGCGAGCTTGTCGTGGAGCACAACACCGTGCGGGTGAGCGGCAGGATCCGGTTGTGGTCTACAGGCGCTGCCATCGAGGTTTGAGCTGGAACCTCCTCCGTCGAGGACTCCGGGAACTGCCACCATTGAGGATGACAGGCTGCCACCGAGGTTTTGCCCCTGAACATATAGTTGGGATCTATGTGAGGAATAACTGTATTTCCGTCAATACCTCAAGCCCCTCGCATGAGGAGTTATTCAAGGCCAGTATGCTGATTCAATGAGGAACATTTCTAGGCATTAGGGGAAGATTTCAAGTACCATAAAAATGCCAGGAAAGTAGTGGAATGTTCAACACATTTCTGCCTCAAATCCACGTACTCAAAGATTTGAACCATGTGTTCAGAAGATTTGCAACAAATTGCGAATAATCTGCCAGATTCATTTACTGACTATAAATGTGTCACACAATCCTACAATCCTGCAAAAGTACGCCTGAAAGACTGGAGGTAACAACAAAATCACTCCTCCTCGTTCAAAGTAACAGGGGGAGATGTATGGCAGAAGTACATCAGGATTCAGCTTCTCGCAAGCAAGGATATCAAGGCCTGTGAATCGGTAAATGCAAGTCAACTTCACGTTGACAGACACCTAATGGGTAGTATACACCCAGTGGACGGGAAACCTCCACCAACCCAGGTCATAGTGCACACAATGACCGTGACATCGGAATACCCAACTCAATCGCATTGGGAAATCGCGAGCAGTCACCATGGGTAACGATATTCCCATCAACTATATATTGATATATAGATTCTGGAGAATCATATAACCGGAAGTCTACAATTGTCGACATACATTTCTCAACTAGATTGCAAACACCTTTCAAATGATTCAGATCCAAAGACCATGGCCATGGCAAAGTGTGATCAACACTCGGACTGAACTCAAGCAAAGAGTATAATCTAGGTAGAAATGATCTTGCTCAATAATGGGAAGGTATTCATAAGCAATACCTACACCAGTTTTCTTCTGAAAACAGAATTGAGAGCAACGAGGTGGTGAAACAAAGAGCAAGTATTGTAGCACAAGGGCTCATGCATATACCCAACTATTCTCCAGAGGTGGAATCTCATTCCGATAACTTATATCATTGGTAGTTCAAAATCATCTATCTCTGCAGTTAACTAGATTCAGACATATATGATTGATTTCCGATGAAATCTCAATTCTGAATTGAAATACAAAATGCAACATACATTGTGTGAAATCGGTAAGCCACCATAGGGCTTATTGGTGTCGATACATATGGTACAACCGGCGTAGTGAGATCCTTATACACAAGGATTACTCCTACAATGATGATTATCCATGTGTTGTGTGTCTGCAATGACTACACATGCAATCATCTAAGTGACGGACTTTAAAATGAAGGATTTGGGTAAACCAAAATACCGCTCGTTACTACAACTTGAGCACATTTATTCATACATTATGGTATACTATGTTGTCTATATCCAAAATATATTGGAGAAATTCATTGTGGACAAATCTTATCTATCCATAACTCTCATAATAGTTCATTCTCTAGACGTAAAGAAAAATCTATTAGACCAAGAGATGATGAAAATGAGATATTGGGACTCAATGTTCCATAATGCCATTGGATCCACCAAACATAATTGGTTGGTACTCAAGAATATCTTTCGATATCTCCAAGGCATGAAACATATTGTCCTGGTTTTTCACGCCGGAGGCCTCCCGGGGACAATTGATAGATGTAGTTGATATATCATCCACCAAACATATAGATGCAGTTGATAGATGTAGTGATCAGAATTGAGATTTCATCGAAAATCAATCATATATCTCGGAAATCAATCATCATTCCGATAACTTATATCATTCTCTCTCCCGTTGCCATGGTCAACCTGTCCACGCCGGAGGCCTCCCGGGGACGCCGTCGTCATGGGAATCAGCCGATCTGGCCACCCTCGACCAGATCCGTGCGGATCCGCATGCATCGGAGCTCTGCCTACCTTGCCGGACCCGGCCACGCTGGAGCTGCAGCCAGCCATGGCAGACTACACCCCGTGGCGATTTTTTGCTGGAACCAGTTGTAGCAAATTCAATCATAGGTGGTAGCGAAAATCTACTACGGTTGCAGCAAAACGACGATGGCCATGGGCAGGCATGGGAGCTCGGCGGAGCAGCACAAGTAGCTTTGATAATGGTTGTAGCAAATTTCAATGCCGTTTGTAGCAAAACCTAACTATGGTTGCAGCAAAACGGCGTCATCGTCATCGCGGGTTCACAGCTAAGACAATAAGTTTGAAGCTTTTTTTCATTGCCCATTGTAGCTTTTGTAATCGCCGGTTGTAGCTTTTTCGTTTGTCGTCCATGGGTACGGCTCCACAGTTGAAGCTTTTTTCATCGTCAGATGAAGCTTTTTTCGTCGCGAGATGAAGCTTTTTTTGTCACCGGTTGTAACTTTTCTTTGGCCGTTCATAGTTTCCATCGTACGAGTTGAAACTTTTTTCATAGCCAGTTGAAGCTTTTTTCGTCAGCGATTGTAGCTTTTTCCGTCGTCGATTGCAGCACTGGGCATATTCCCCCGGGGCTTGATTTTTTGTTGCAAGCGGGGGATGAGCACCAGCGTGCAGACCGGCGAGCACGCCGGTGAGCTCCGGTCGTCGCCACCGGAGCTACAATGGTTGCCACGGAAGTTACAACCGCAGGGGTGGGTTGTTGCATGGGCGAAGCCGGTGACGAGGACGGCCGCTCAGGGCTGGGACCGGCGACCATGGCGGCCGGCGAGGGTGGCAAGTGTGGCGACGAGCTCGAGAGACGAGGAGGGCAGGCGAGGGGCCGACGACGAGGGAGAACGCGCGCGCCGGCGAGATAGGGTTCCTTTTCTCGTACACGCTCGCGAGAGGAAGACGACGACCTAGTTGGATAAGGATCCAACGGCTCGGGACGGGCCGATCTGACGGCTAGGGTGCGACCGGCCCAAACGTTGGGCCGGCTCACGGGCGCAGATCGTTCCCCATAGCTAAATACCCGTGCGTTGCTACGGGATAAAACAATATTTGAAGAATGATGATGTGTGACCGATTGTCCTCAGACATCACTCGCATCTTGAAGGTGCGGCCAGAGACCTCGATTGTTATCACTGGTTGTCCTCGGGCGCTCCTTCGGGAGGCTCGCAGCGATCAGCGCCACTTGGCGCGCTCTCAGCCATTCGCCACGTGTCGTGTTCTGAACGCTCCCTTCGATTTTTTATTTTTTTATTTTTCTGCACGCGTTTGCGGCTTATTGAACGGTTTTTTTCCCGGTTTTCTCAACGTTTTGGTTTTTCACAGGTCTTCCTTAACTTTCCGACGAAAAAGAATTCGTTTTTTTTTTTGCCAAAAAACACGTTTTTTTTCCAGCGAAAGTCATGGTTTTGCTTCCGCGAGAGGCACGGTTGTGCTTTCACGAGAGTCACGGCCGTGCCTCTCAGAAAGGAAAAAAACGTGTTTTCAGTTTTCTTTTTCTTTCGCGAGAGTCACGGTTTTGCTTCCACGAGAGGCACGGTTGTGCTTCCACGAAGGAAAAAAACGCCTTTTTAGTTTTTTTTTTCTTTCGCGAGAGGCACGGTTGTGCTTTCACGAGAGTCACGGCCGTGCCTCTTTCGGAAAGGAATAAAACCAGTGCGTCCGGTTCGGTTTTTTCGTCCCTTTTTTGTGAAAAATAAGTTCATCAAAAACTATCAACATGGGATCTTGTTTTGAAGATCTCGACGCGAGAAATTCAACGATGAAAACGACTCGAGATTTGGACGCACGGTTTAAGAGATAAAACGTTTTGAATAAACGAATCTGCGAAAAAAGGAAAACGTTCAGGTTGCAACAAGTGACGCACATGCGGCGCGCCACTTGTCGCAACATGGGGGTTTGGGGTGATCTTTGCAACGAGTACTCTTCAATTAGTGATTTCGTCAAAATGGAGGAATACGTCTTTTTATACTTTTAGACACGTCCTGGCACTTTTCTTTTTTTGGAGGAATACGCCTTTTTATACTTTTAGACACGTCGTGGCCCTTTTTCCCTTTTTTCTATGTGCCTTTTCCGGATTTTTTTTTCATCTTTTCCAAGATCTTGGGTATTCTTCGGATTTTTTTACATTTTCTTTTGTTATTTAGGTTTAGTATATGCAATATTTTTTTGCGCTGAACATTATTTTATAAATACACAATGAACATTATTGTATAATATACAATGATTTTTTTGTTATATAACATTGAACATTTTTTAAATATAGGATTTTTTTAAAAAATATATAAAAGGTCATTGGCTAGACTGACTTTTTCTAATATATTGAACTATTTAAAACAACACCACCTCCTATAGCTTCATCTGAGCAGCACCACCTTAACATACTCTCTCCGTCCAGAAATACTTGTCATCAAAATGGATAAAAGGGGATGTATCCAGAAATACATGATTATACTTTATTTATGATTTCTACGTATATTATTTGTAATACGAGAATACATGTTATATTTTTTGTACAAACTTTTTGTAAGAAAACTAGCAGTGAAAATGGGCACAATGTCTCCCATAAGATTTAAATAGAACAAGTCATATTGAATTTATCGAACAAAGCAAAAGGACGTGGCTTGCAGATTCCTAAAAAAATAAAGTAAAAGAAAAATGGCAGGAGTGGTTGAGGTGTTTGCGTCAGTTACCCGGACACAGCGTTATTTTTCCGTTTGTTTTTAAAACCTGGCAGTGTAAATGGCGCGGAAACGGACGGAACTGGGTGCTACCATATTTGTTTTCATTTTTTTTTTGCAGAAGCGAAAATGAATACAGAAATCCCGGAAACGAATACGAAAACAAATATTACCGGAAACAGACACGCAGCGAATACAGAGCGGACACGGAAACAAAACGGTTTGTTGACTAGAACTTAAAAGCCCCTTGAACCATAGAGAAATATAGACAAAAAATGAAGAAAATTTTGGAATTGTTAACATGTCTACAAAATAATATGGTTGTGTTAGCAACATAGGATAATATTGTAGTAGTACATGACAATTCCGTATAGGGTATAGTTGCGTACGTGTGTGATAGTAAAAGTTGGCCCTCAAACGATCCATTCTGCTCATTCTACTCACTGTGTCATTGTGTGTTGTTTGGTAGTTGGGCTACAAAGTAGCCATAGGCCTATAATAGAAACAGAAATTCAATATTTAAAGAAGCGGAAAGTTCCATTTCCACCTCTCTTCCATCGGAAAACACCATTCCGTTTTTGTTTCCGTTTCCGCATAAAAAATTCCATTTCCATTTCCGTTTTGCAAATTTCCATTTCCGTTTTCATATTTCCTCTCCGTTTCCATTTTTCCTCCGGAAAAGCGGAAACTTTCCACTCCATTTTCATCCCTACTCACAGCATCTCTAGCCGCGCCCCCCAACAGCCCCCCAGGCCACTTTTTCGGCGCCGACGCTGAAAAAACGGTCCAGTCGCGCCCCCAGGACGCCGAAAATTGCCGGTTCGGCCCATTTTTTCCGCCTGGCGGTCACAGGCCGAACCCGGCGCGCTGGGGAGCAGTTGGGGGCTCCGGCGCAAGGGAAAAACGCGCCTGTCCCACACCGTCAGGGGAAAAGTCAAGGTTTTCTTCCCCGACTCGCCTCCCACCCCCCGCGCCCTCGGCCATCACTAGCTATATCCCGGCGCCGCCCGCCGCCCTACTCCGCTAGATAGCCATTCCCCGCCGGAAAATAGCAGCGCTTCGCCGCGGCAGCCCCTCCAACAGCAGCTGGGCGTTTGCAGTGCTCTCCTGTCTTTGCCAAGCTTGTTGAAGGTCATTATCCTCCGGTGAACTTCGAGGTCAATGGGCGGCACTACAACAAGCGGTACTATCTAGCTGACGACATCTATCCGAGATGGTCGACATTTGTGAAGACGATCTCAAACCCTGTGGCAGGAGGCAAGAACATCTGGTTTGCGAAACTTCAGGAGGCTTGCAGGAAGGATGTCAAGCGGGCATTTGGTGTGCTCCAATCTCGATTTGCTGTTGTTTGGTACCCCGCTCAGACCTGGTTCAAAGATCAAATGTGGAAGATTATGACTTGCTGTGTCATCTTGCACAACATGATCATCTTGAGCGAGCAAGAAGACCCAGTGTTTGACACTGAACCATACTACAGGCAGGGTCCTCTAGCCGAAGTTGATCACCAGCTACCGGCAACTTGGACTGCCTATCTCAGTATGCGTCAGGAGATCCGAGACCCACAAGTGCATCATCAACTGCAGAAAGATCTGATTGAGCACCTATGGAGGCTCAAGGGGGACGCCGTGTGATGAAATACGAGTTTTTATTAGTTGAACTATATAATTTATATTGAACTATTTGTTATTGTACTATTTTAATGAAGTATTTGATTTTTCTGTGATGAAATATGTGATAAGAAATAATTATGTTGATAATTGAACGCCGAGACACAGCAAAACCACACCGAATATGGGCCTATTCTCGTCCATATGGGCCCTTTATTCGCCGAAATGGGGCTGCAAAGTGGGACAATTTCGGCGCCTGGGGGCGAGCTGGGCGCGACGACTGGGCGCAAAACCGCCCCCAGCGCTGATTGTATCGCTGGCTCGCCCCGAGGGGCGATTTTTACGCGTCCTGGGGGGGCCAGCGGCTGGAGATGCTCTCACCTTCTCCGACCCCTCCCACTCCTTTCGGCTCTCTTCAGCAGCGGCACAACCAGCCTCCCCTTGTCCGGCAGACAATTGAACACCACATAGTGACAATCTATACTTCTATACTACTATTAAAAGAGCAAACATGATTTCATCTAAAGCCACACCACAAAGTGTACACGGGATAACCAGGACTCTCTGATCTGATCCATGCGACATAATCTAGGAGTCAATATTACCCTGGTGGTCTGCCTCCCGATCCAACGGCTCACGGTAAATGTTCTGCCACGTTTGGCACGCATTTTTTTTGAAAAAGCCCTTAATGTTTTGTATAATCAACCCACGGTACGTTCTAAACAACGGTTCTGAGGCGCTTTTCTTTTTCTCGAGGGCGAACAGATCGATCCGGCGGCGCCCTCCAGTACGATAGCCCCGCCCCTCTCCCACCACGATCCCCGAAGCCGGCAGCACCTCCCATCCCCTTCCATCCTTCCCCTACCCAAACGACGAGCAGAGACGACGCATCTCGCCGTGCAAGCCCCTGATCTGGACGGCACCCCCGAGCTCGAGGCCCTTCTCCCCAGATCACCGGATCCAGTCGAGATCCATCCTCGATGCATCGACGGCGTCTGCTTGCTGTGGCGCCTCTCTCCGCTGCCCAGCGGCTGCCCTCGACGCGTCTGCGGCGCCTCTCTAAGCGTCCCAGCCGTCGCCGGCGAGTGACCATCCGGCAGCCTCCAAACCTACCGGCAATAAGCGTCCTACCGACTGTTCTCCCCGCACCCCCAACCCCAACTCAAATTATCCCCCTTCTCTTGTGGAGTCACAGGCTGATCCATCTTATTTTTGTGAGCTCAGACACGCGCAGCCGCACCTGATCATTTCAGAACAAGGTGCAGTTGAGGGTAAGTACGATGAGCCACCGGATCTGCTGATGCTTCCACCCAAACTTAGGAGCTTAATCAGGCGTAATAAACCAGATCAGTTTGTACATGCAAGACGTATCGAATAGTATTTGCTAAATACTTGAATAGGATGTGACTGGATCGATTTGCAAGCAGACTGGTTAGTATCTAATCGTATAGTGTGCTTGTTCTGTGGAGTAGCGACGTAGAGCAAGAAAGAGATTTCTAAGTTCTCACAACGTGTTTGTTCCGGTTAATATATAACATTAGATTGAATCTGGGCATGCTTTTAGACTTAAAATGGAATAGTGACAGAGAGCAAGGTGATTTTTATTCATATCATCTACACAAATCTTTACTGTTTTAATGCCACCCATATGTACCACAGATGCAGTAGCAAAGTGGACCGATCAATCCCCAAATAGACCATCAATCTCCCAATATTTTCTTATTACTCCGTTATGAATGATATGCCATGGTTTAGAAATTGATTGGTTCATATATAGTGTAGCTATGTTGTTCTGGAGGGCTAAACTCAACCTCCTGTATGATCGAAAGAAGACCTAATCAAATTTCACAACCTGGTGTACCTGTGTTGTTCTTAAGCTTGTGAAATCCCTATGGACTTCCCTGTAAAACCTAATCGTTTCTAATTACCTGTTTGTGAAGTGCAAAACACATTACATCCAAAGTTCAGTATTCTGAACTGAAAATAGACAGTTTTACAGGAAATAAGCTAACAAATAATTATATAAAGCAGGATATACGAAATAAGTCAGCTCACCTAATTTCTGAATTAACGACTTTGCATGAGCAGTCGTTCTCTGCATTGACATGTGTTTGCTCAAATTAGTGAGGATCATTATTTGGTACACACAAAAATTCAGCAAAGTATAGTTTGCGTGCAGGAAGTTAACGATGTATGCAGACTTAGGTAGGCCCTATTAGACACAAAATTCAGTAATCTATCATACATCTCAGTATGCATTCTTTACGTGTGATTTACTTGATTGTGAAGTAGAAGGATTGGATTATTTCATAGACTTGTTTGAGGACATGATTTAGGCTCTGTTTGTGTCACGCCTTTGCGTCTCACTACGGCGACGCCGGACATCGAGTCGAAGGTCCACAGGACACTTACAAGTAGACCCATGAAAGAAGCTGGGCCTACCGGTGAGGATGACATCAATGAGGAGGAAGCAATAGTGTGACGTGGTGGGGTCTGACCTGTAAGGGCGTGAGCGTGTGGCTACAGTTTTAAGCAATATTGTGAAAACCACAGTGTGTTTTGCAATCACAGTATTTGCCACTGTATTTGGTGTCCGGTCATCAATATGTTAGTTCATGTTCTACCAGACGCCCCAAAGATTCACACACGTTATCATAGACGAGGACTGCTCGTGGCTATATGCAAGTGTGGTCGCCGACACCCAGGCATGCTCAACGTATAGCATGCATACACACGCTCTTTTCTTTATACTATACACCTTGTATTTTGTGAGATATACACACACATTGCTCCCCACTCATATAGAGGTTAATGATCAGTTCTTTATTTTATTTTTAAGAATTTAATTGGTGATGCTTTGTACATAATAGTCAGGACCTGGTTCACATGACTATGTTGCCCTGCCTAAATGATCTTCACCACTTTCTCTATACCCTTCTATATACTGTTAGCCGTTTGTGCTTTCTTATCTGCAGGTGAGTATGAAAAAAATAATGGATGTGCCTCTGTTTGCATCAAGAGAATGTTCCCCATTTAAGGACCTAACAAACACATCTATGGATGTTAGTGCAAATATCACACATAATCTAACGGACGGTCCTAAAAGGAAAAGTGTTCAATCATGATATGCGAGAATGTCGGATGAGAAGAAAGCGGAATACAACACGAAGCTTCATATATCCTGGTAACAAATGAGAGTTGCAGCTCTAGATTGTCTTAACTGCGACTAATTATAATAAACATGTGTTTCTCCGTTAGACTGTTCTATGGTTCATCTCTGTACAACAATTCTTATATCTAACATCACGTGAACCTAATTGTAGCTTTTGGTCAGGCCCATTTGTTTCTAGCCATCCCAGCTTCCAGTTAAATGCAAAAGCTGTTTATGTTGCATGACACTGTGTTGGAAAAAATGAATAAGATTGTTAGACGGGTTTTTCTGGCAATGTGGGACCAGCAAAAGAAAGTATCACATGGTTAGATGGGACCTGGTCTGCAGACCAAAAGCAAAAGGTGGTTTGGGTATCAAAACATCAAGCTGTTTAATGTGTGCCTTCTTTGTAAATGGTGGTGGAAACTGGAAAATGACAATGGTCCCTGACATTTGTTGGTTAGGGCGAAATACGGGATCAATTGAAGCATTGTGTCTATTTGTCATAAACACAATGACTGACTCGGCCATTTGGAGTGATCTGTTGAAGGTAAAGGACACTTATTTGCATGGAAGAAAAATGGGGGTGGGCAATGGTGAGAGGACTGACTTTTGGCAAGATGCCTGGTGTGGTGATACTCCTTTGAGTATCCTTTTCCCTCAGATGTTTGAGATCAGTCTTGATATTGGCTAGACTGTGTCTTTGGTGGTGGCATCCCGATGGAACTTATTTTAGTATTCTAAACGCTCTTATATTAGTTTACAGAGGGAGTAACTTTTAGACGTTGGTTAACGCCTGAGTTGCAAGTACAGCTGGTTCAAATCCAAAATTTATTCACGAGTGGAGTGTGGCACTGAACAATGATTGTGACTCAGGCCCGGTCCTGGGGGGTGCAACTGTGCATCTTGTGCGGGCGCACAGGGCCCCTAGGTTTTTGGGGCCTCATTTTTTTATGCAGTACTACTAAGCTTTATTGAAGACTGGTTAAGAGTTTTGCTTTTTAATTAGCATGAATTAAATAGCAGGCTGGGGCTGAACAGAAATTATGCCCTCCTGTGCACTGATTATCCATCAACTGAAGATACCCTCATGTACTAGGTTGGTATTCATACGCTGGTTGTGCACACATGCCATTAGCTTCTCCTTTATTACTTTATTTCTTTAGTTTATTGGAAATATAAATATCAATCAAAACTTCTATGCATGTCGCACCTTCAATCTTCATTTTATTGACCTTTAATATGTTGGTGATAAAGGCGAATTGTCTTCGGTGTGTATGCATGGGGGGGTGGCATCCCGATGAGTGGGGAGCAATATAGTGTAGTGGGGAGCAATTTTGAAATATGAGTGGGGAGCAATATCAAGACTGATCTTGGGGGG
>LR738709.1:723868162-723881196 GCA_902687465.1 Secale cereale | reverse complement strand
AAATTTATTCACGAGTGTGGCACTGAACAATGATTGTGACTCAGGCCCGGTCCTGGGGGGGTGCAACTGTGCATCTTGTGCGGACCTAGGTTTTTGGGGCCTCATTTTTTTTATGCAGTACTACTAAGGACATGTACAATGGTTCTAGCTTAAGGATGCCACGTAAGATAAATGATGAGGTGGAGGAGAGAGAAATCATAAGAGAAGGCTTGTCTTATCTTATTTAAGAGAAGACAAGAGATGATAGCTTAGCACAATTTGTCTCACCATGTTTTTAGGAATAACTAATTATTGAAGATAAGGCTAAGAGATGACCCATTGTAGACTTGTTTTTTTGTCATCTCTAATTTCCATGCAAAACTTAAGATAAGACTATCTTATCAACCATTGTACATGCCCTAAGCTTCATTAGCGATAGAGATGGGCCGCCGGGGGAGCTGTCCTGGCCTGCCCTCCTCGTGCACCTGCGTACGCGTACACATCCTAGCAAACAACGATCAAGATTAACTCAGGGGAAAAATAATAGCGATCAAAAGCGTCCCTTCCGTTTCTTTCTTCGTGCGATGCGGCGGCTAGGTCCGGCGACCAGTGAACAAATCAATAAAAAGGACAAGGGCAGGAGCAGAAGGGAGGAACGGCAGCCGGCAGGAAGGCAGGGAAAGTTCACACCATCTACGATTTCTTAAGCATCGTTGCCTTGCTGTGAGTTCCAATTTGGATCCTTTATATAGTCTTCTGGAAATTAATTTGTAGCTAATTTATTATTTTCATCAATTAGGCGTGTAGAATTGCAAGATCCGAGTCATGTCTTGTGTAGAAATAGAGCTTGCTAAGGATCTGACTTATGAAGAGAAACCGTTCCGAATATACGTTTCTACGGACAGGGACGGAGCCAGAATTCTAACATAGGGGGGCGTTATTTTGCCTAAGCATGTAGACTGATTGGAAGAAAAAAATAATCCATGCAGACGTTATAATGATTTTTTTTGGCGAATTTATTATACTGAACTTAATCTTCATCAAAGGAAGAAAATAAGTGTGAGCTTTCTGAACAATTCAATTTTCATCAAAAGTTATCATAAAACACAGGCAATTGACCTGTTAATGAACTAAATCTTTCTACCATAGGGGGATAAATGATGCAAAACCTTTTCTCACGTATAAAAAATAATCCTAATTAGTTTTCAAGGTTTGTAGTTTCTCCAGTTTTGAGGAGAGATCATTATAAGTGTGAGCTCTTCTTAATTATTTTGTAAGATCGGACAAAACAGTGACTAACCCTTTTTTCCTTTGCTCGTTGCTGCTCATGTTGGCTGTGCATCCGGCCGGCGGCCGTCCACACAAGGATCGCCTCGCCCCCTTCTTAGATTGAAAACATTGGGCGGCGCTAGATCGAGAACCGCCTTAAGACCTAGACGTGGTCGAGGGGAAGAAAAGGAAACGCCCTGAGCGTGCCCGTCTTTTTCGATGGTGGGCTACTCCTGCTGAGGCCTTCTAAGATGGGCTTCAGAGTTTACGAGGCCGTGGTCAGGGGGCGAAATTTGACATTAACATGTTGTTTTTCCGGCAGCAGGTATTTGAAACTTAGTTCCCCTCTCGTTAGGGTTTTGGCTCCTCTCGGCGGCGGCGATCTTCCGCCCCACCGTAGAGACCTTCGTTCCCCTCTCCTTCTCTCCACAACGGCGACGGGAACCCCCGGGGGCTCGGGAGCCGGCTGAGGCAAGGCAGGCTAGGGATCTTACCGCCCGCGGAAACTGAACCTCGGGCCAGGGAAGATGGATCAAGCTGCGTCAGGATCGAGCAGCGGCATGACGGATCTGGAAGCAATGATGGATGAGCTGGGACTAAAAGAGGAGGATCTCCAGGACGTGGTCATCGAGGATGATGAGCTTCCAGAGGAGGCGACGAGGTGGATGGCCATTGCTAGGGTTCATACAGAAAAAAGCTATAGCCAATACTGGTTCTATAGGAATATGAGGGTTGCATGGGACTTGGCAAAAGATGTAAAAATCAGACCACTGGAGGAGAACCTCTACACGATGCAGTTCGGATGTCTTGGCGATTGGGAGCGAGTAATGGAGGATGGACCTTGGAGCTTCAAGGGCAAGGCGGTGGTTCTGGAGAAATATGATGGTATGACAAAGCCATCAGCCATAGAGCTTAATAGGATCGATATGTGGATTCAGATCCATGATCTTCCAGATGGTTTTTTCTCTAAAATCAAGGCCCTCGCTTCTACAGTTGGAGAGTTCATCTATGCAGAACCAAGATCTCAAGACTTTGAAGGTAACTTCGCCCGGGTGCGGGTAAAGGTGGATCTGACAAAACCACTCAAAAACGCCGTTTCTTTGGTGGTGAAGAGGAGGGGAACTGTCCAACGAGATCTCTACAGAGTAAAGTATGAAAGGCTCCCAGACTGGTGTGCGGTCTGCGGTTATGTGGGACATCTGTTCAAGGAGTGTGGAGACGGAATCCATGACCCAAAAGCTCTGGTCTTCAAAGATCTGAAAGCATCATGGTTTAAGGGACCGGGTAGCGGCCCAGGTGAAGGGCGAGGTAACCCGGAAAGCAGTGGCGCAAGGAGAGGACGAGGAGGAGGCAGAGGCCCAGCTCGTGCGGGTAGAGGACGAGGTCGATCTGATGATCGCAATATGACAGCACGCTGGGATGACGAGGACATGCAGGAGGATGATATACACATGGAGGATGGTGACAGAAACAGAAAGAGAGGAGCTACTGCGGGTGACACGAAAGCCCTGTTCCTCTTAGAAGCGCCCATTGATGGATTAGATAACCAACCTCCTATGCATTCGTCACCAATACCCCCCAGTCCGTCGTCAAAACAAGAGGCGAAGAGGAACAAAACCAGTACAATAGTGTCTGAGAAAACAGCCGGAAAGAACACAGCTTCAACAAAAACCAATGATGCGCGTTTGGCGGGCCTCCCAGGGGGGTCGCGCCTAGCGCAATGAGTCTGCTTTGTTGGAACTGCCGTGGGGCTGGCAAACCTGCGGCAGTTCGTGAGCTTCGTGAACTAACGAAGCAATATGCCCCCTCTGTTCTATGCATACTTGAAACTCAAATAGAGGGTTCTAGAGTTGAGAATATGGCTGGTTCTTTAGGTTTTAATAAAAGTTATGCAGTTAGTAGCTCAGGAAGAAGTGGTGGCTTAGGAATTTTCTGGAATGATGAAATAAAGCTAGAGATTGTTGGTTACTCTCAGTATCACATTGATGCAATGATTGATGATTTAGTGGATGTCAAAACAAGGGTAACGTTTGTCTACGGGGAAGCACAGGTCAGTGAAAGATACAAAACTTGGGACATGCTTAGGGGAATTGTTGGTTCCAACGATATACCCTGGTTAGTCTTAGGCGATTTCAACGAAGTATTGCACCCCCATGAGCACGACGGAGTGGGAAATAGAAGTCAAGCACAGATGGATGCGTTCAGGGAAGCAATCGATACATGTGGATTAGCTGACATTGGATATACTGGACTGGACTGGACTTTTGAAAAGAAGGTTTCAGGGGGGACTTATACAAGGGTGAGACTAGATAAAGGGGTGGCTAATCCGGCCTGGTCACTTGCTTTCCCAACAGCAAGGCTGGAGCACGGCATTGCGGCGTCGAGCGATCACTGCCCGATTGTTGTGCGTTACGTGCATGGATCATGCAAAAGGGCCCCACGTTCTTTTAAGTATGAAACGGCCTGGGAGAGGGACCCACAGTTGTCGCCACTAGTGCAGCAAGCTTGGCAGAACTCGGCGGGAGAATCGGTGCAGAGCATAAGCGACAAACTACACTCATTGTCGCAGGACTTGGGCAAGTGGGAGCGTGATCACTTTGGGAATGTCCGGCGTGAGATCCAACGCTTGAAGGCAGAACTACAGGAGCTGCGCGGGATCCCAGGCAGATTTGCTCCTAGTTACTCGGAGATAAAAATAATTGAAAGATTAACTGAACTTTATCATAGAGAAGAAATTTTGTGGAGACAGCGTGCTCGAGTGGAATGGCTGATGCATGGCGATAAGAACACGTATTTCTTCCATCTTCGGGCCAGTCGAAGGAGGAGGAAAAATCAAATAAAATCACTTCAGAGACCAGATGGCCAGATGACAGAAAGTGTTCTGGAGATGGAAAACATGACTACGGCCTTTTACCAAAACCTCTACACATCGGAGGGGGTCCATGACATGGAGCAAGTGCTTGATACAGTTCCATCCAAGGTTACACCGGCTATGAATGAAATGTTAAATGCGCCATATACAAATGATGAAGTGAAGAAGGCGTTATTCCAGATGTTTCCCTTGAAAGCACCTGGCCCCGACGGATACCCTGCTCACTTCTTTCAGCACCATTGGGACACTTGCGGCGACGAGATTACAAGAGCGGTGTTGAGGATAGTGGATGGAACAGAGTCGGCGGAATGCATAAACGACACAGTGCTAGTACTTATACCAAAGGTAAAGAATCCAACCCTGTTGGCCCAGTTTCGCCCAATTAGCCTTTGCAATGTTCTTTACAAGATTGCCTCAAAAGTGATATCAAACAGACTCAAGTTAGTTCTCCCTGACATTATATCCGAAGAACAATCAGCTTTTGTTCCAGGTAGGCTGATTACAGATAACATCATCACAACATATGAGTGTTTACATTTCATGAAGAGGAATAAAGCAAAGAAAAACCAAACATGTGCTCTCAAGCTTGATATGATGAAAGCATACGACAGAGTGGAGTGGACCTACTTAAGAGCTATAATGCTAAAGCTGGGCTTTACAACTCAGTGGGTGGATATTGTGATGAACATGGTCACCACAGTGAAGTTCTCTGTTATGTTTAATGGGAAAAAGCTTGATCAATTCATACCTTCGAGAGGAATCAGACAAGGGGACCCTATTTCTCCATATTTCTTCTTGTTGGCAGCAGAGGGCCTTTCGTGCCTGATAAAATCTAAGAGTGAGTCATCCAATTTGCATGGATTACAGGTAGCTAGCACGGCGCCACCGGTAAGCCATCTCCTATTTGCTGATGACAGCCTGCTGTTCTTCAAGGCCAATAGTATGGGGGCATCAGAGGTGCACCATGTACTGGACACTTATTGTCAAGCTACAGGTCAACGCATCAACTACTCCAAGTCATCAATTTACTTCAGCAAAGGAGTGCCGGATGCGATCAGACAAGAGATTAAGGAAACACTTAATGTACCCAACGAAACACTGAATGAGAAATATTTGGGCATGCCCTCCGACATAGGAAACTCAAAAAACGGGGCCTTCAAATATCTAAAGGACCGTTTGTGGAGTAAGGTTCAAGGTTGGATTGAGAGAACTATGTCAGCGGCAGGGAAGGAAGTTCTAGTTAAAGCTGTAGCTCAAGCTGTTCCAGTCTTCTCTATGTCATGTTTCAAACTTCCTAGAGGCTTATGTGAACATCTAAACATGCTTATCCGGAAGTTTTGGTGGGGCTCTAAAGAAGGAAAAAGGAAACCGCACTGGGTATCCTGGAAAACTATGACGCAACCCAAGGGCATGGGGGGTTTAGGGTTTAAGGACTTTGAACTTTTTAACCTGTCTATGCTGGCTAGGCAGGCTTGGCGTCTGTTGCAAAACCCCGAGTCGCTGAGTGCACGCGTACTGAAGAGTGTTTATTATCCAAATTCTGACATACTTACAGCCGAATTGGGAGGTCATCCTAGCCAAGTGTGGCGGGCTATTATTGAAGGAAGAGACGTGATGAAACAGGGATTGATAAAGAGGATTGGCAATGGAGAGGATACAAATATATGGATGGATAACTGGTTACCCAGAGAGGAGATGATGCGTCCCTACGGGAGTATTGCGCAAAACCCTCCTACTCTAGTCTCGGAGCTTATAACTAGTGTGACTGCATCATGGGATATACAGCTCGTCCAGTCAACTTTTATGCCAATGGATGCAAGAGTTATACTGGGCCTCCCGGTATGCACTCGAAATATCTCAGATTTCTGGTCTTGGTTCTATGATAAATCTGGCAGTTTCACTGTGAAGTCAGCCTACAAAATGCTAGTATCTACAAGGAACAGAAGAGAAGCTTGGTTGGATGAATTACCTGGCCCCTCCAGTTCCAGAGCTGAGGAGGGGGCATGGAAAACCTTGTGGAAAACTGCCGTTCCCGGAAAGGTACGGATGTTTCTATGGAGACTGTCGAAGCACTCGATCCCGACAAACGATGTTCGTGCCCACCGCCATATGACTGATTCTCCACAATGTGGTCTCTGCGGGGCGCGGGATTCTTGGCGCCACTCACTCATCGAGTGCACATCGTCCAGAAGTGTGTGGGCTCTCATGGATGAAGAAATCACACATAAAATAACAACCACACTGGAACCGAAGGCAAAGCAGTGGTTGTTTACACTGATGGAGTTGTTTTCACGTGATGACTTTGCACTAATATCGGTGACTCTCTGGGCTATATGGTATGCAAGGAGAAAAGCTATCCATGAAGCTATCTTTCAGTCTCCTCAAGCGACGCATGGGTTCATCGCTAGCTATATGACAGAACTTGGGGTTGTGAAAGAAACCACACAGCAGGCTGTGGACAGAGGTACGAGGGCTCTTCAGCGCCCCTCACGTCCCCGAAAACCTCCATCGGGCTTTTGTAAGATACATGTTGATGGTGGAGTTATGGGGACCAGAGGTGGATCGGCCGCGGCGGTATGCAGGGATGAACATGGCAATTTCCTAGGGAGCTCGGCCCTGGTAGTGCAAGGAGTAACAGACCCACCTACACTTGAAGCAATGGCATGTCGAGAAGCTTTGGCACTGGCTGAAGATTTGGGTATTCAGAACTTTGTGGTAGCCTCGGACTGTCAACAAGTTGTTTCAGACATCAACAGAAGAGCAATGGGAACCTATGGAGCTATCATCAATGAGATCATTCTTAGATCATCTTCTTTTATGTGTAATTTCGTTTTTGAGTCTCGTGCTGTTAATGTAGAAGCACATCGTCTAGCCAAATTCTCTTTTTCGAGAGGCCTGGGACGCCATGTTTGGTTTGGTGTATCCCACGACCTGCTTTGTATCCCACAACTTGTGGAATTTCATGAATAAAGTTGGCTTTTACCCCTCAAAAAAAAAATGTAAAACAAAATCGTTGGGGGGGGGGGTCTAGCCCCCCCTCATCCCCCCTTGGAATCGTCCCTCTGTACGGATGAGCGAGATTAGCGGTGCCCTTGTCGGGGCAACCCCGAGGCGATCGAGATCTCAGGAAATCGGCACGAGGATCAGAACAAAAGAGAGAATGATCTGCTGGGACTGCGTGATGTGTGGATTAAGGCGAGGTCTGCGGTCAAAAGATATGCAGAGAGGAAGGAGGCGAGATGGGATAATAGAAAACAACGAGAGGAAGATCTGAATCCACCCGCGAGGATGGGTGTTGACAGAATCAAAAGCATGATTGATCAGACGAGGGAGGATCTGGGGATCGGTAGCATGGGGAACAGGCCGGCAGTTCGCGGTCTTCTGGATCTCCAGAAGAAGGAGGACCCCGACATTCTCTTTTTGTCTGAAACCAAATTGGATAAGTGGAGGATGGGAAATTTCCGGGACAAGTTAGGTTTGTATCATATGTCAGTGGAGGTTGACTGGTATCTATGGTGAATCACATATGGAGAAAAAGGTTGAGACATGGCGGCTCCTTCGTACGTTGCACCACCAAATTCAACTCCCGTGGGTGTGTTTTGGCGATTTCAATGAAGTACTATTTAATCATGAAAAACAGGGTGGTGTACCTCGTGCTCATAGATATATGCAAAATTTTCGTGATGCACTAGACTATTGCAATCTTCATGACCTCGGTTTCGAGGGTGATATTTTCACTTGGAGGAATAAAAATTACCGTGTTGATGGGTATATTCGTGAATGCCTTGATCGTGTGGTTGCAACACCGGAGTGGTGTAATCGCTTTCTTGCATACAAAATTATGAATGGGGACCCCCATCATTCGGACCATCGGCCTGTGGTGTTGCTAAGGGATGGTAGTCCGAGGGTGCAGCGAGCTGCGGGTGGGCCGCGGCTGACACGTTTTGAAGCACGTTGGCTATTGGAAGAGATGTGTGATGGCGTGGTGCAAGAAGCCTGGGAGGGGGCACATGGTACTGATGTTCGGGAGAGACTAAATACTGTTGTTAAGGCGCTGGATACTTGGAGCCTTGAGGTTTTGGGTGACATCCAGAAGAGAATTAAAAATATTAAAAAGGAGCTGGAGGTAGTTCGGAGGCAGCCGTTGTCAGATAGGCAAGTTCGGAGGGAACATACTCTTTGCTTTCAATTGGAGAAACTGGAGGAACAGGAGGATCTTGTCTGGCGGCAACGTGCTCATGCGAACTGGCTTGTCAAAGGAGACCATAACACAAAGTTCCTTCATGCATTTGCATCTGAGAGGAGAAAGAAAAATAGCATTAAGAAGTTGAGAAGGGATGACGGGGTAGTGGTGGTGGAGGAGGAAGGGATGAAGGATTTAATCACTAACTATTTTTCTTCTTTGTTTTCACCCGTGGCAGGTGCAGATGCTAGTGATATACTAAATCATATTGCTCCGAAAGTGACCCCGGAAATGAATGAATTTCTTTCTGCTGAGTTCAGTGCACATGAGGTTAAAAGAGCTTTGGATGATATTGGGGATCTCAAGGCCCCAGGAATGGATGGCCTCCCAACGGTCTTCTATAAACATTATTGGCAACTGGTGGGCGACGATGTGGTACGAGAGGTGTTGCATGTGTTCCATGGCGGCAGTCTACCGGAGGGATGGAACGACACCCTCATGGTGCTTATCCCCAAGGTTCAGAACCCTGAGAAGTTGAAGGATCTTCGCCCTATTAGCCTTTGCAATGTTGTGTACAAACTCGTGTCCAAGGTCATCGCTAACCGGCTCAAGTGCATCCTGGGAGATATTATATCACCAAATCAAAGTGCTTTTGTCCCTGGTAGGCTTATCTCTGACAACACAATCCTTGCATATGAAATGACACACTTTCTGAAGAGGAAAAGAACTGGGAGGAAGTTTTATGCTGCTCTCAAACTTGACATGAGTAAGGCGTACGACCGTGTGGAGTGGGGCTTTCTGGAAAAGATTATGGTGCAGCTAGGTTTTACGCAAGAGTTTGTGGGTCTGATTAGCAAATGTATACGGACCGTAAAGTATCGTTTCAAAGTTAATGGTTCCTGTATGGACCAAATAATCCCTGGACGTGGTCTACGACAGGGTGATCCGATTTCTCCGTACCTTTTTGTTGTTGTGCGCCGATGTTCTATCTGCACTACTCCAACATGCCGAGGATGTGGGGCAAATGAAAGGCATACAGTTGGCACCGGGGGCCCCTTCGGTGAGCCACCTGCTATTCACAGACGACTCTTTACTCCCGCTTGAGGCAAATCCAGAGAGTATACAAACAGTGAACCATATTCTGCAAGTATACGAAATGGGGTCGGGTCAAGTTATCAACCGGGACAATTCTGCTGTTTTGTTCAGTAAAAATACCCCAGCCAGTATGAAACATCAACTCCTATATCTTTTGGGGCTACAGGCAGAAAGCCTTCAAGGAAAATATTTGGGGCTTCCTAGTTACGTTGGGCAGTCTAGATAGAAGTGTTTTGAATACATAAGAGAAAAGATCTGGGAGATTTTGAAAGGGTGGAAGATTAAACTCCTCCCTAAGGCAGCCAAGGAGGTACTTATTAAGGCAGTGATCCAGGCCATTCCCACTTATGCCATGTCTTGTTTTGATCTTACAAAGTCCCTATGTGAAAGTATAAGTTAGATGGTTTGCAAATTTTGGTGGGCTAACCAGGAGGAGGACACTAATCATCAGTGGGTTAGTTGGGAGAAGATGGTGCAGCCAAAGGAGCGAGGAGGCCTCGGGTTCCGGGACTTACACTTGTTTAATATTGCGATGCTAGCCCGACAAATATGGCGCCTGATACAAGTGCCCGACTCGTTATGTGCTCGCGTGCTGCAAGCAAAGTATTTCCCCCACGGAGATGTACTGACGGCAATACCACAACCGGGAATGAGCTATGTGTGGCGTAGTCTGCTGCAAGGCGTCGAGGTGATAAAGGCTGGTATGATATGGAGGGTTGGGTCGGGGGAAAAGATTAATATATGGTCTTATCCTTGGTTACCCTCAAATGACACCCGGCGCCCCCGTACGCTTCAAGGAGGACATCTACTCACTAGAGTTTCTGAGCTTATTGACCCAAGTACAAATCGATGGGACAGAGATTTGGTCCGACAAACATTTTGCCCCGAGGATGTGAGAACCATTCTGAGCATCCCAATATGTGATCAATACGATGATTTTGTTGCGTGGCACTTCGGCAAAAAAGGGATGTTTTCAGTCAGGTCGGCGTACAGAGTACATGTGAATTTGTTACTTCAACAGAGAGTACGTCAAGTGGGTGAGAGCTCAGCCGGCCAGGAGAGTATCACAAATTTCTGGAACATGCTTTGGAAGATTAAATGTCCACCGAGAGTGCATCATTTTATGTGGAGGTTTGCACATAATAGCCATCCCCTTTTGCGCAATATTGAGAGAGTGAAAATTGAGTTCGACACAAGATGCTTCCTCTGCCATCGACAATCTGAAGATGGTGGTCATCTGTTCCTGTGCTGCAAAGAAGTGAAGAAAATATGGAGGTGCTGTGATCTGGAGCATATCAGGAGGAAATTACTTCTATGCGACTATGCGAGTCTCCTAGGGACTTGCTTGGTGATGTTTTTAAGCTCCCAGAAGTAGTGAAGCTGCGCACTATTTGCTTGCTTTGGACTTGGTGGTATGAGAGGAACAATGTTAATCATAATAAGCAGAGGCTTACGATTGAAGCTTTCCAGGCGCGTGTTGGGTATCTAACCACTGAATGGTCTGAGTTCCTAGGAAAGAAGGTGAAGACCAGTCATACCCCGGCCCCAAGATGGTCGGCACCCCCACCTGATGTTGTTAAAATTAATGTTGACACAACTTTCTTGCCCAGCACGGGCACTGGAGGTTGGGGTATAATCGCGCGTGATAATACAGGCGAGGTAATTATGGCGGCTGCCGGCAAACTAGGGGACCAGGCTAGTGCACTCCAAGCAGAAACTGAAGCTCTTCTCAAAGCAATCTAGTTCGCTGAAGCTCAAGGTATGGGCAAGGTGCACTTTGAAACTGATTCCTTAAATCTGCAGCAAGCATCCTCTGCCCCGTTCAGGACCGAGGCCCCCTTGGCGTTCTTTTCCGTGAAGTCAAATTTCATCTGTAGTTTGGTTTTAGTGAGTGTAAAATTTTGTATTGCCCCAGGGTCTGTAATTTTCCAGCTCACGTGCTAGCTGCTATTGGGTCTAATGCCGGGCCTGAGTGCCAGCTTGTCTGGCATACAGACTTTCCGGTTGATGTAAGAAATGCTGTGGCCGCCGATTTGGTCGGTCCCGAGTAATTGGAATGCAAGGTGTTCCTTTCAAAAAAAAATTGAAGGTTAGTCCACAAGGAAATACTCGAAAGGCGGATCCGCCAGACAGGGATAAGGAAGGGCAGCGCCACAGGTTTGGAATAGGATCTTCGACAAAGGCAGAAAATCAGGATCAGATCAATTCCCCGAAGCAGTTGCCACAAGAAGTGGTGATTCGTGAGAGCATAAAGGACCAGACTGGGTTGGCGTCCTTCCTACTCCCATCGCCTAGTTCAGAGACACCCAAGAGATCGTCCATGATGGTTGACCAGGATCGCAGCAAGAACAAGGAGGCCATGATCCCCAGCGAGGAAGTTGCCTCCAACGGCAAGCCATTGCTGGGGTAGGACCCGTGCTCCGGGGTGGCCCCTCCATGGACCATGGAGACGAGCTTCGGACCGCGGATGGCCAAGGGGTGACCAGAGGTGTAAGGTACGATCACTACCAGAAAAACAGGGTTTGCCGACGGCCAAATATATGCCGACGGCTACCGTCGGCATAGAGAGACCTATGCCGACGGCCAAAGGAAGGCCGTAGGCGTACAAAAGCCGTCGGCATACATACATCTATGCCGACGGCCCCGTCGGCGTAGAGGAGGCCGTCGGGATCGCATGAGCTACGCCTACGGGTGCCGTCGGCATAGGAAAGGCCGTCGGCATAGACCTGGCCCACCTGCCCGGTCAGCGCAGACCACGTGACGGCGTTGGCCCTACGCCGACGGGCCGTAACGGCGCCCGTCGGCATATCTGTGGCAGAGGTATGCCGACGGTGTGGCCGTCGGCATAGGCTCCTCTGCCACGTCCACGATCCGTGCGCCAAGCCACGTCATCGATCCGTGAGATGAAGGTCGATATGCCGACGGCCAGGCCGTCGGCATACATTTATTTTAATTATTTTTTTAATTCCATTTCTGTTATTTGTGGCAGAGGTATGCCGACGGCTTGGCCGTCGGCATAGGCCCACTCGCCACGTCATCGATCCCTGCGCCACGCCACGGCATCGATCCGCGGCACAACCTGCGTGGGGTGTAATGGTATGCCGACGGCCTAGCCGTCGGCATAGGTATTCTTTACTTTATTTTTATTTTTAGTTTGCTTTGTTGTTTTTACTTTGCTTTGTTGTTTTTACTTTATTTTAATTTTTGTTTTGCATAAGATAATTATGCCTTATCTAAAAAAATTCCCGATGTATATCGATTGCCGCCCCCCCCCTCCGGTAACGAACGTCCGGTGTGTGCCCCCCCTCACGTACGGCGCCGCCGCCGGCACCTGGAGGGGTGAAACGGACGCGTGGGGTCTACACGGAGGGGATCTTGCTGTGGATCTGTCCCGGATGTTTCTCCAGGCTGTTCCTATGGGCTGACCTAACACAACCGGGCGGGGAGGTCCACTGGCCAAAGCCCGTCCGCGCAAAGTCAAAGGGCTAGATCCCGTGGTCCAACGCTACAGGGTTAGGCGGGACGGGGGCACTGGGGGGTAGCAATGCCACCGGAGCGTCGCACCGGGCCCTCATACATGTGTGGTGGTGTGGTGGCATGTCCGAAGAGGCGGGACGCGTGTCCGGTGTGTGCCCC
>LR738709.1:723833444-723862513 GCA_902687465.1 Secale cereale | reverse complement strand
GGGGGTAGCAATGCCACCGGAGCGTCGCACCGGGCCCTCATACATGCGTGGTGGTGTGGTGGCATGTCAGAAGAGGCGGGACGCGTGTCCGGTGGTCTTACTTATGGAGAGGAGAGAGCGTCTGGGGGACTGAAAGGGCACACACAGGCGAAAAGTTATGAAGGGAGCTGGCATTTAAGCCTGCGTTGCATTTATATATAGACTTATCATATTCCCAACACACTAGTTTGATCCTCTGAGCACATATTCTCTTCATATTTCTGGATTGAAACTTGTTTGAAGACACCCAGTAATATCCTTTCAATCTAGAGTAGTATATTACATACTGTTGATTATTTTCTCGAAAAGATGCACATTATCGGAAACGGTCGACACAGTCGAAATGGTCCCGATGCATATGTGAAAGTGTTCATGCATGCGTAGAGGCCCGTCTTGGGGCTCCGGTGTGTGCCCCCCCTCACGTACGGCGCCGCCGCCGGCACCTGGAGGGGGGAAACGGACGCGTGGGGTCTACAAGGAGGGGATCTTGTTGTGGATCTGTCCCGGATGTTTCTCCAGGCTGTTCCTATGGGCTGACCTAACACAACCGGGCGGGGAGGTCCACTGGCCAAAGCCCGTCCGCGCAAAGTCAAAGGGCTAGATCCCGTGGTCCAACGCTACAGGGTTAGGCGGGACGGGGGCACTGGGGGGTAGCAATGCCACCGGAGCGTCGCACCGGGACCTCATACATGCGTGGTGGTGTGGTGGCATGTCCGAAGAGGCGGGACGCGTGTCCGGTGTGTGCCCCCCCTCACGGACGGCGCCGCCGCCGGCACCTGGAGGGGGGAAACGGACGCGTGGGGTCTACACGGAGGGGATCTTGCTGTGGATCTGTCCCGGATGTTTCTCCAGGCTGTTCCTATGGGCTGACCTAACACAACCGGGCGGGGAGGTCCACTGGCCAAAGCCCGTCCGCGCAAAGTCAAAGGGCTAGATCCCGTGGTCCAACGCTACAGGGTTAGGCGGGACGGGGGCACTGGGGGGGTAGCAATGCCACCGGAGCGTCGCACCGGGCCCTCATACATGTGTGGTGGTGTGGTGGCATGTCCGAAGAGGCGGGACGCGTGTCCGGTGGTCTTACTTATGGAGAGGAGAGAGCGTCTGGGGGACTGAAAGGGCACACACAGGCGAAAAGTTATGAAGGGAGCTGGCATTTAAGCCTGCGTTGCATTTATATATAGACTTATCGTATTCCCAACACACTAGTTTGATCGTCTGAGCACCTATTCTCTTCATATTTCTGGATTGAAACTTGTTTGAAGACACCCAGTAATATCCTTTCAATCTAGAGTAGTATATTACATACTGTTGATTATTTTCTCGAAAAGATGCACATTATCGGAAACGGTCGACACAGTCGAAATGGTCCCGATGCATATGTGAAAGTGTTCATGCATGCGTAGAGGCCCGTCTTGGGGCTCCGGTGTGTGCCCCCCCTCACGTACGGCGCCGCCGCCGGCACCTGGAGGGGGGAAACGGACACGTGGGGTCTACACGGAGGGGATCTTGTTGTGGATCTGTCCCGGATGTTTCTCCAGGCTGTTCCTATGGGCTGACCTAACACAACCGGGCGGGGAGGTCCACTGGCCAAAGCCCGTCCGCGCAAAGTCAAAGGGCTAGATCCCGTGGTCCAACGCTACAGGGTTAGGCGGGACGGGGGCACTGGGGGGGTAGCAATGCCACCGGAGCGTCGCACCGGGACCTCATACATGCGTGGTGGTGTGGTGGCATGTCCGAAGAGGCGGGACGCGTGTCCGGTGTGTGCCCCCCCTCACGTACGGCGCCGCCGCCGGCACCTGGAGGGGGGAAACGGACGCGTGGGGTCTACACGAAGGGGACGACGGGGTCAGGGACATGCTAGATGACATACTTATGCTAGAAAAGTTAAACGAAGCCGCTGACAACGCATCGATGGATATGAGGACGACGGGGTCAGGGACATGCTAGATGACATACTTATGCTAGAAAAGTTAAACGAAGCCGCTGACGACGAGGAAGAGCCTCCACCTCCGTCGGACAACGAAGATGATATGATTGATAGTGATGATGAGACGGACCGAGAAAGAGGTTACAACAGTGATGATTCATATGGGTTCTAGCAGATGTACGTTTCAAGTATTTCTTTTTCTATAGTTTAGGAATATGCCTTTTTATGCATTTTTATTAATGTGTTTATTATCATGCATTTTCCTTCATTTCATTAATTTACTAATTGCTTTTTCTCTTTTCAATGCAGGTTCGTGGAACATGGGCAAGGGGAAGGCCGACGGCGTGGGTTTCCTACGCAAGGTCGTCGGGGGGGCTAGTCGGAGTGGTCGAGCACGTAATCCCCCCCCCTCGGCTACTTGACGATGACTCCTCACAGGGAGGTCGAGGGAGAGGTGCCCCTAGAGGAGGAGGAGGGAGATCCTCTAGAGGACGAGGTGCTGGGGGGAGAGCCACTACAGGGGGTCGCGGCCAGAAAGAGCGCACCCTCACCGACTTAGGGGTGTTGTCTTCGAGGCCCTCCTCTAGTGAGGTACCCTCCTCTAGTGAGGTACACTCTAGGGAGGAGGAGGAGGAGGTGGAGGTGGAGGAGGAGGAGGAGGAGGTGGCGGAGGAGGCAGGCGAGGAGGAGGAGGAGGAGGAGGAGGGCGAGGCAGGCGAGGAGGAGGGTGGTGGCGGGGATGATGGTGGTGACGGGACCGGGGTTGACAACAAGGGGTGGCTGCGTGGTAACGCAAAGCTACCAAAGCAGGTTCCTGCTACTGAGGAGCAGAAGTGGCTCATTCAGCCCACGGGAAAAGAGTAAGCGCCACCTTTTAATAATTTCATTATTTTGCTTGTCACATGCTTATTCCGGTTGTTATATATTTTGCTTGTCACATGCTAATAATTCATTCTTTTGCAGCAACTGGATATATTCTAAAGGGGTCCGTATTCCCAACGGCCTCATCACTGTCTTGCTGAAGTTACACTGGCCGGGGTTGTACTGTCCGGATCCAGTCAGGCAGCCGGATCGTCGGGTTTTGGCCACGAGCTGGGACCACTGGGAAGCGCCCCCCCACGCGGACCATGACACCCATGCCAAGGCCGTGATCACTACTTTTTGGGTGAGTTCTCTTCAGAAGTCCATTCTACTTTCATGAATGATTTAACTCAGGGCTTCTTCCATTCTTGTTTCATGCATGTTTGTAGAAATTCTATCGAGTTCTTCCGGATCATAGGGCTAGAGCGGACCAGATTGTGCTGCGCCAATGCAAGAAGAAGGCCCGCCAGCTGCAGTACGAGGTGCGCTATGTGGCCATCTCCACATACTACCACGACGTTCTTGGTGTGAAGATGACCAAGGAAGATGCGCGGAGGATGGGCATTACCTTGGAGAAGCCCGAGTTCTTGGCGGTAAGTATAAATTTTTTTCCATTATGCTTTATGCTTTATGCTTTATGCCATTATGCTTCCATTATGCTTTATGCTTTATGCTTCCATTATGCTTTATGCTTTATGCTTCCATTATGCTTTATGCTTCCATTATGCTTCATGCTTCCATCATGCTTCCATTATGCTTCCATTATGCTTTATGCTTTATGCTTTATGCCATTATGCTTCCATTATGCCATTATGCTTTTCATTATGCCATTATGTTTTTATTATGCTTTTATTATGCTTTATGCTTTATGCTTCCATAACACCACTTTGGACACACCTATATGCCATTATGCTTTTATTATGTAGGTGTGTCCAAATTGGTGTTATGGAAAAGACGAGTCCTGGGCGGCATTGGTTGATCTTTGGTGTGATGAGGCTGGAGCCTGGGCGGCTATGAGAACCAAAAATAAGGCTAACCGAGGGACGGAGGGAGTACATGCTCAGGGAAACCGAAACCACTATCTCCACAAGGCAGTTAATGTATGACTAACCCCATTAAACATTCTTCTTCTATTTACCATCAGTTTCTTATGTATGACTAACCTCTGTTTGGTGGTGCAGGAGGAGAAACTGAAGCGGCCGCTGTCAGACATGCAGGCGTGGGAGATCGCCCATACGCGGAAGGACCCCAAGCCTGGCGATAACAAGTACTACGGCAAGAAGACCGCGGGGAACATCCAAGCCTACTCTGAAGCCTATTTAAAGTTGCATCCTGACACACCTGACCCCATTGCGGCGCCTCTGGACGAAAGGGCGGTGGTGAGCATAGGGCCCAAGGAGCACGGTCGGGAGGCGGTTCTCGATGCTGTGATCACTCCTAGTATCTCCTACACACAGCTTCGTCGGATCGACCCGAGCCTGAGCCAGCGCACGAGCCAGCCAGTGACCAGTGCACAGTCCCTCTTCCAGGAGCAACAATCTGTAAGTATTTTCCCTCTTATCTTCATTGCTCATTTTATTTTCCGCATTTATTATTTTTATGAGTTCTATCATGGCATACCGTAGGCCTACCTGGAGTACACACGCCAGGAGACCATGGCGTGGCATAAGAGGCTTTATGAACACCAAGTGCAGAGGGATCTCCAGATGCAGCAGGCTTTTCAGGAAATGGCGGCCGGCAGGTGTCCTCAGTTGCAGCCAGCACAATGCCCTCCAGCGCAACCAGTGCTGCTGACCTTTGAGGAGTTTGTGGCACAGACCGCTGGCCCCTCGCCGGTTAGTTCATCCCCAATCTATTCATCCAAAGCATGTCATGCCTTTCAACATAGTCATATATCCCGTTAATATGTCTTTTCAACATCCAGGGAACAGGTGGATCTACCGTTGGCGGCGGTCTTCGCAGCACTCCGAAGACACGGAGCCCGACCACTCCGATCCACGGAGGCGGAGGCGGAGGTGGAGGTGGAGGCTTCGGCGGTCTTGGTGGTGGCTCTGCCGCTAGCAGTGACGACCTGGGCTTCGGCGGTCTTGGCGGTGACGACCTCCGTGGTGCTCGATGATCCTTGTGTGTGGTGATGATACTTGATAGGACTTGTGTGTGGTGATGATCATTTAGATGACTTGTGTGCTTCTCTATATGCTTATGTTTATGTTGGTTGTGATGATGATCTTTTAGAGATTTGTGTGTGATGATGCTTAATTATGCATATATTGTTGTGATGGTGCCGGATGATATGTGCTGTTGTTTATATGTTTATTCTGTTATATATGTCTATTCTATCATATATATGTGCTGTGTATTGAAATGAATTCATTTGAAACAAAACAGAAAAAAAAGCAGAAGAAAGCTATGCCGACGGCAAGGCCGTCGGCATAGGGATACTATGAGCTCCCAGTTGCTGACACGTGGCAGCTATGCCGACGGCCTGACCGTCGGCACACAATTTGTACTAAGCCGACGGCCGTGCCGTCGGCATACCTGCCACGCGTCAGCTACTGGGAGCTGCGTATGAATGAGTAAGCCGACGAAGTGGCCGTCGGCTTATAATTAAATATATGCCGACGGCAGGGCCGTCGGCATAGGCCTGGTCCACGACCAACGAAAGGCAGCCACGTGGCACGCCTATGCCGACGACCACCGTCGGCATAGCCCTTGTCCGCGAGCAACGCCAGGCAGCCACGTGGCAGCCCTATGCCGACGGCTTGCCGTCGGCATAGCCCTGGTCCACGAGCAACGCCAGGCCGCCACGTGGCAGCCCTATGCCGACGGCAAGCCGTCGGCATAGCCATATGCCACGTGGCGGCCCGTCGCTGGGTGAACTTAACGGCTGGGGGCGCTGTTGGAAATATGCCCTAGAGGCAATAATAAATTGGTTATTATTATATTTCCTTGTTCACGATAATCGTTTATTATCCATACTAGAATTGTATTGATAGGAAACTCAGATACATGTGTGGATACATAGACAAACACCATGTCCCTAGTAAGCCTCTAGATGACTAGCTCGTTGATCAATAGATGGTTACGGTTTCCTGACCATGGACATTGGATGTCGTTGATAACGGGATCACATCATTAGGAGAATGATGTGATGGACAAGACCCAATCCTAAGCCTAGCACTGATCGTGTAGTTCGTATGCTAAAGCTTTTCTATATGTCAAGTATCTTTTCCTTAGACCATGAGATTGTGCAACTCCCGGATACCGTAGGAATGCTTTGGGTGTACCAAACGTCACAACGTAACTGGGTGGCTATAAAGGTGCACTACAGGTATCTCCGAAAGTGTCTGTTGGGTTGGCACGAATCGAGACTGGGATTTGTCACTCCGTATGACGGAGAGGTATCTCTGGGCCCACTCGGTAGGACATCATCATAATGTGCACAATATGTGATCAAGGAGTTGATCGCGGGATGATGTGTTACGGAACGAGTAAAGAGACTTGCCGGTAACGAGATTGAGCAAGGTATCGGTATACCGACGATCGAATCTCGGGCAAGTGCTATACCGATAGACAAAGGGAATCGTATACGGGATTGATTGAATCCTTGACATCGTGGTTCATCCGATGAGATCATCGTGGAACATGTGGGAGCCAACATGGGTATCCAGATCCCGCTGTTGGTTATTGGCCGAAGAGTTGTCTCGGTCATGACTACATGGTTCCCGAGCCCGTAGGGTCTACACACTTAAGGTTCGATGACGCTAGGGTTATAGGGAAAGTATGTACGCGGTTACCGAATGTTGTTCGGAGTCCCGGATGAGATCCCGGACGTCACGAGGAGTTCCGGAATGGTCCGGAGGTAAAGATTCATATATGGGAAGTCCCGTTTTGGTCACCGGAAAAGTTTCGGGCGATATCGGTAATGTACCGGGACCACCGGGAGGGTCCCGGGGGTCCACCAGGTGGGGCCACCAGCCCCAGAAGGCTGCGTGGGCTAAGTGTGGGAGGGGACCAGCCCCAAGGGGGCTGGTGCGCCCCCCCACCAAGTCCCTAGGCGCATGGAGAGTGGAGGGGGGGCAAACCCTAGGTCCAGATGGGCCTTAAGGCCCACCCTAGGGCGCCCCCTCTCTCTCCCCCCCTTGGCCGCACCCTAGATGGGTTTTCTAGGGCTGGCCGCACCCCTAGGGGTGGGAAACCTTAAAGGGGGCGCAGCCCTCCCTTCCCCCTATATATATGTGAGGTTTTGGGGCTGCTAGACACACGAGAACGTCTCCTTCTTGGCGCAGCCCTACCCCTCTCCCTCCTCGTCTCTTGCAGCGCTTGGCGAAGCCCTGCTGGAGTCCCGCGCTCCTCCACCACCACCACGCCGTCGTGCTGCTGTTGGATGGAGTCTTCCCAACCTCTCCCTCTCTCCTTGCTGGATCAAGGCGTGGGAGACGTCACCGGGCTGCACGTGTGTTGAACGCGGAGGCGCCGTCCGTTCGGCGCTAGATCGGATCTTCCGCGATTTGAATCGCCGCGAGTACGACTCCTTCATCCGCGTTCTTGCAACGCTTCCGCATCGCGATCTACAAGGGTATGTGGATCCAACTCTCCTCTCGTAGATGTGCATCTCCTAGATTGATCTTGGTGAGCGTAGGAAAATTTTTGTTTCCCATGCAACGTTCCCCAACTGTGGCATCATGAGCTAGGTCTTTGCGTAGATGCAATCACGAGTAGAACACAAAGGAGTTTGTGGGCGTTGATGTTTAGATTGCTTCCCTCCTTGGTCTTTTCTTGATTCAGCGGTATTGTGGGATGAAGCGGCTCGGACCAACCTTACATGTCCTCGTACATGAGACCGGTTCCATCGACAGACATGTGACTTTTGTTGCATAAGATGGCTAGCGGGTGTCTGTCTCTCCCACCTTAGTTGAATCGGATTCGACAAAGGCGGTCCTTGTAGAAGGTTAAATAGCAACTTAAATATCACCGTTGTGGCTTTGCGTAGGTAAGAAGCGTTCTTGCTAGATACCCATAGCAGCCACGTAAAACATGCAACAACAAATTAGAGGACGTCTAACTTGTTTTTGCAGGGTATGTTTGTGATATGATATGGCCAATGACATGATGAGATATATTTGATGTATGAGATGATCATGTTGTAATAGTTAATATCGACTTGCATGTCGATGAACACGGCAACCGGCAGGAGCCTTAGGGTTGTCTTTAATTTTTGTATGACCTACGTGTCAATCATTAAGCGCTATGTAATGCTTTACTTTATCGCTAAACGGTAGCAATAGTAGTAAGAGCATGGTGGGCGCGTGACAACCCCGATGGCGACACGATGATGGAGATCATGATGATGGGGATCATGGTGTTACGCCGGTGACGATGGAGATCATGCCGGTGCTTTGGAGATGGAGATCAAAAGCACGAGTTGATGGCCATATCATGTCACTTATGATTTGCATGTGATGTTAATCCTTTTATGCATCTTATTTTGCTTAGGACGACGGTAGCATTATAAGATGATCCCTCACTAAATTTCAAGATAAAATTGTGTTCCCCCCGAGTGTGCGCCGTTGCGAAGGTTCGTCGTTTCGAAGCACCACGTGATGATCGGGTGTGATAGACTCTACGTTCGCATACAACGGGTGCAAGCCAGTTTTGCACATGCAGAACACTCGGGTTAGACTTGACGAGCCTAGCATGTACAGACATGGCCTCGGAACACGGAAGACCGAAAGGTCGAGCATGAGTCATATAGTAGATATGATCAACATGAAGATGTTCACCATTGACACCACCTCATCTCACGTGATGATCGGACTTGGGTTGGTGGATTTGGATCATGTCACGCTCGGATGACCAGAGGGATGTCAATTTGAGTGGGAGTTATAAGTAATTTGATTAGTTAAACTCACTTATCATGAACAATAGTCTAAGTTGCCTTTGCAAATTATGTTGTAGATCAATAGCTTGCGTTGTAGCTCCCTGTTTAATACGATCCTAGAGAAAGACTAAGTTGAAAGATATTGTAAGCGAGGATGCGGACTGGGTCCGTAGTCCGAGGAGTGTCCTCACTGCTGCACAGAAAGCTTACGTCTTTGATGCACCGCTCGATGTGCAAACCCCTACAACGTTGTCTGTGGATGTTGTGAACACCTGACAGAGACGTCCTGATGACTACTTGATAGTTTAGTGCACCATACTTTACGGCTTAGAATCGGGATTCCAATGACGTTTTGAACGCCATAGAACATATGAGATGTTCTAAGAGCTGAAATTGGGATTTCAGGCTCATGCCCGTGTTGAGAGGTATGAGACCTCTGACAAGTTCTTTTGCCAAAAGGATGGAGGAGAATAGCTCAACTTGTGAGCATGTGCTCAGAATGTCTGGGTGCTGAAATCACTTGAACCAAGTGGGAGTTAATCTTCCAGGTGAGATAGTGGTTGACAGAATTCTCTAGACACTATCACCAAGCTACTAGAACTTCGTGATGAACTATGACATGCAAAGGATGGAGATGATCCCGGTGCTGTCAGCGGTTCTTAGTACCGCAAAAGTAGAGATCAAGAAGGAGCATCAAGTGTTGATGGTTTAATAAGACCACTGGTTTAAAAAGGGTAAGGGCTAGAAGGGAAACTTCATGAATGGCAAACCTGTTGTCGCTCTGATGAAGGAACCCATGGTTGAACCCAAACCTCGAGACTAAGTGCTTCTATTGTAAGGGGAACGGTCACATGGTAGCGGAACCACCCCAAATACATGGTAGATATGATAGCTGGCAACTTCAACAAAGTATATTTGATATGCGTGTTATTGATGTGTACCTTGGTAGTACTCCTTGTAGCACCTGGGTATTGGATACCGGTTCAGTTGCTATTATTAGTGACTTGAAGCAAAAGCTACGGACTGAACGGAGACTAGCTAAAGGCGAGGTGACGATGTGTGTTGGAAGTGTTTCCAAGGTTGATAAGATCACCATCGCACACTTCCTCTATTTTCGAGATTAGTGTTGAACCTAGATAAATGTTATCAGGTGTCTACGTTGAGCGTGAAAATGATTAGATCATGTTCATCGCAATACGGTTATTCATTTAAGTTAGAGAATAATGGTTATTCTGTTTACATGAATAATACCTTTATGGTCATGCACCCAATGGTTCGTTGAATCTCGATCATAGTAATACACATGATGATAATATTAATGCCAAAAGATGTAGAGTTAATAATGATAGTACCACTTTCTTGTGGCACTGCCTCTTAGGTCATTTTGGCATAAAATGCATGAAGAAACTCCATGCTGATGGATGTTTGGAGTCACTTGATTTTGAATCGCTTGACACATGCGAGCCATGCCTCTTGGGCAGGATGACTGAGATCCCGTTTTCAGGTACAATGAAACGGGCAAGTGACTTGTTGGAAATCATACATGCTGATGTATGTGATCCAATGAGAATTAAGGCGTGTGGTGGATATCGTTATTTTCTCATCTTCAATGACAATTTGAGTAGATATGGTATATTTACTTAATGAAGCAAAAGTCTGAAACGTTTGAAAGGTTCAAACAATTTCAGAGTGAAGATTAAGAATCATCATAACAAGAAGATCATGTTCCTACGATCTGATCAAGGGGATATTATCTGAATTATGAGTTTGGCAATCACTTAAGACATTGTGGAATTGTTTCGCAGTTGAAGTCCCCTGGAACACCACAGCGTAATGGTGTGTCCGGACATCGTAATCGAACCTTATGAGATATGGTGCGATCTATGATGTATCTTACCGATCTACCGCTATTATTTTGAGGTTATGCATTAGAGACAGCTGCATTCACTTTATATAGGGCACCATCTAAGTCCGTTGAGACAACGCCATATGAACTAAGGTTTGGCAAGAAACCGTAGTTGTCGTTTCTCAATGTTTGGGGCTGCGAGGCTTATGGCTTCAGCCGGGAAAAGCTCGAACCCAAAGCGGACAAATACATCTTCATGGAATACCCACTGGTAACGGTTGGGTATACCTTCTATCTCAGATCCAAGGACAAAAATGTTTGTCGCTAAGAATGGGTCCTTTCTCGAGAAGGAGTTTCTCTCGAAAGAATTGAGTGGGAGGAAGATAGAACTTGATGAGGTCGTCGAACCCTCACTTCAACCGGAGAGTAGTGCAACACAGAAAGATGTTTCTGTGGAACCTACGACGTTGAAGAGGAAACTAATGATAGTGATCATGAAGCTCCAGATCAAGTTGCTATCGAACCTCGTAGGTCGACAAGGATATGTACTACTCCTGAGTGGTACGGTGATCCTGTCTTAGAGGTCATGTTGTTGGACAACGATGAACCTACGAACTATGGAGAAGCGATGGTGGGCCCATATTCCGACAAATGGTTAGAAGCCGAGAAATCCGAGATAGGATCCATGTATCGAAACAAAGTATGGACTTTGGTGGACTTGCCCGATGACTGGCAAGCCATTGAGACAAATGGATCTTTAAGACTAAGACGGACGTGGACGGTAATGTCACCGTCTATGAAGCTCGACTTGTGGCGAAGAGTTTTCCACAAGTTCAAGGAGTTGACTACGATGAGATTTTCTCACCCGTAGCGATGCTTAAGTCCGTCGGAATCATGTTAGCATTAGCTGCATTTATGAAATCTGGCAGATGGATGACAAAACAAGTTTCCTTACCAGTTTTCGTAAGGAAAGGTTGTATGTGATACAATCAGAAAGGTTTTGTCGATCCTAAGGATGCTAAAAGATATGCTAGCTCCAGCGATCCTTCCATGGACTAGAGCAAGCATCTCAGAGTCGGAATATACACTTTGATGGAGTGATCAAAGTTTTTGGGTATACAAAGTTTGTTGGAAACTTGTATTTGCAATAAAGTGAGTGGGAGCACTACAACATTTCTGATAAGTATATGTGAATGACATATTGTTGATCCGAAATGATGTAGAATTTCTGGAAAGCATAAAGGGTTGTTTGAAATGAGTTTTTCAAAGGAAGACCTGGATAAAGCTGCTTACATATTGGGCATCAAGATCTATACAGATAGATCAAGACGCCTGATGATACTTTCAAAAGAACACACACCTTTGACATGATTTTGAAGGAGTTCAAAATAGATCAGTCAAAGAAGGAGTTCTTACCTGAGTTGTAAGGTGTGAAGTTGAGTAAGACTCAAAACTTGACCACGACAGAAGGAAGAGGAAGGACGAAGGTCGTCCCCTATGCTTTTGTCATAGGCTCTGTACGGTATGCCATGCTAAGTACCGCACCTGATGTCTGCCTTGCCACATGTCTGGCAAGAGGGTACAAAGGTGATCCAGGAGTGGATTACTAGATAGTGGTCAAAATTATCCTTAGAGGAGTAAGGAAATGTTTCTCGGTTATGGAGGTGATAAAGAGTTCGACGTAAAGAGTTACGTCGATGCAAGGTTAACACCTATCCGGATAACTCTAAGTGGAGATACCGGATACGTATAATGGAGCAACAGTTTGGAATAGCTCCAAGTGGAACGTGATAGCAGCATCTACGATATGACATAAGGTTTTGCGAAGAACATAGGGATCTGAATGTTGCAGACCCGTTGACTACAACCTCTCTCACAAGCATAACATGATCAAACCCAGAACTCATTGAGTATTAATCACATATTGATGTGAACTAGATTACTGACTCTAGTGAACTCTTTGGATGTTAGTCACATGGCGATGTGACCTGTGAGTGTTAATCACATGGCGATGTGAACTAGATTATTGACTCTAGTGCAAGTGGGAGACTGTTGGAAATATGCCCTAGAGGCAATAATAAATTGGTTATTATTATATTTCCTTGTTCACGATAATCGTTTATTATCCATACTAGAATTGTATTGATAGGAAACTCAGATACATGTGTGGATACATAGACAAACACCATGTCCCTAGTAAGCCTCTAGATGACTAGCTCGTTGATCAATAGATGGTTACGGTTTCCTGACCATGGACATTGGATGTCGTTGATAACGGGATCACATCATTAGGAGAATGATGTGATGGACAAGACCCAATCCTAAGCCTAGCACTGATCGTGTAGTTCGTATGCTAAAGCTTTTCTATATGTCAAGTATCTTTTCCTTAGACCATGAGATTGTGCAACTCCCGGATACCGTAGGAATGCTTTGGGTGTACCAAACGTCACAACGTAACTGGGTGGCTATAAAGGTGCACTACAGGTATCTCCGAAAGTGTCTGTTGGGTTGGCACGAATCGAGACTGGGATTTGTCACTCCGTATGACGGAGAGGTATCTCTGGGCCCACTCGGTAGGACATCATCATAATGTGAACAATATGTGATCAAGGAGTTGATCACGGGATGATGTGTTACGGAACGAGTAAAGAGACTTGCCGGTAACGAGATTGAGCAAGGTATCGGTATACCGACGATCGAATCTCGGGCAAGTGCTATACCGATAGACAAAGGGAATCGTATACGGGATTGATTGAATCCTTGACATCGTGGTTCATCCGATGAGATCATCGTGGAACATGTGGGAGCCAACATGGGTATCCAGATCCCGCTGTTGGTTATTGGCCGGAGAGTTGTCTCGGTCATGTCTACATGGTTCCCGAGCCCGTAGGGTCTACACACTTAAGGTTCGATGACGCTAGGGTTATAGGGAAAGTATGTACGCGGTTACCGAATGTTGTTCGGAGTCCCGGATGAGATCCCGGACGTCACGAGGAGTTCCGGAATGGTCCGGAGGTAAAGATTCATATATGGGAAGTCCTGTTTTGGTCACCGGAAAAGTTTCGAGCGCTATCGGTAACGTACCGGGACCACCGGGAGGGTCCCGGGGGTCCACCAGCCCCAGAAGGCTGCGTGGGCCAAGTGTGGGAGGGGACCAGCCCCTGGTGGGCTGGTGCGCCCCCCTAACCAGGCCCAAGGCAAAGAGAGAAGAAAAAAAGGGGAAACCCTAGGCTCAGATGGGCCTAAGGCCCACATAGTGGTGCGCCTCCCCCTCTCTCCCCCTTGGCCGCCCCCCTAGATGGGATCTAGGGCTGGCCGCACCCCTAGGGGTGGGAAACCCTAAAGGGGGCGCAGCCCCCCTTCCCCCTATATATATGTGAGGTTTGGGGCTGCCCATAACACGTTTTGACCTCTGTCGCTTGGCGCAGCCCTACCTCTCTCCCTCCTCGTCTCTTGCAGTGCTTGGCGAAGCCCTGCTGGAGTCCCGCGCTCCTCCACCACCACCACGCCGTCGTGCTGCTGTTGGATGGAGTCTTCCCCAACCTCTCCCTCTCTCCTTGCTGGATCAAGGCATGGGAGACGTCACCGGGCTGCACGTGTGTTGAACGCGGAGGCGCCGTTGTTCGGCGCTTAGATCGGAATCAACCGCGATCTGAATCGCAGCGAGTACGACTCCTTCATCCGCGTTCTTGCAACGCTTCCGCATCGCGATCTACAAGGGTATGTAGATCCACTCTCCTTTATGCTCGTTGCTAGATTACTCCATAGATAGATCTTGGTGACGCGTAGGAAAAATTTTGATTTTCTGCTACGATCCCCAACAGTGGTATCAGAGCTAGGTCTATGCGTAGTATCTTGCACGAGTAGAACACAAAGTAGTTGTGGGCGTAGATCATGTCAATTTACTTGCCGTTACTAGTCTTATCTTGATTCGGCGGCATCGTGGGATGAAGCGGCCCGGACCGACCTTACACGTACTCTTACGTGAGACAGGTTCCACCGACTGACATGCACTAGTTGCATAAGGTGGCTAGCGGGTGTCTGTCTCTCCCACTTTAGTCGGATCGGATTCGGTGAAAAGGGTCCTTATGAAGGGTAAATAGAAATTGGCATATCACGTTGTGGTTTTGGCGTAGGTAAGAAACGTTCTTGCTAGAAACCTATAGCAGCCACGTAAAAACTTGCAACAACAATTAGAGGACGTCTAACTTGTTCTTGCAGCATGTGCCGTGTGATGTGATATGGCCAGAAGGATGTGATGAATGATATATGTGTGATGTATGAGATTGATCATGTTCTTGTAATAGGAATCACGACTTGCATGTCGATGAGAATGACAACCGGCAGGAGCCATAGGAGTTGTCTTATTTATTGTGTGACCTGCGTGTCACTGAATAACGCCATGTAATTACTTTACTTTATTGCTAAACGTTAGCCATAGTAGTAGAAGTAATGTTTGGCGAGACGACTTCATGAAGACACGATGATGGAGATCATGATGATGGAGATCATGGTGTCATGCCGGTGACGATGATTATCATGGAGCCCCGAAGATGAAGATCAAAGGAGCAAGATGATATTGGCCATATCATGTCACTATTTGATTGCATGTGATGTTTATCATGTTTTACATCTTATTTGCTTAGAACGACGGTAGTGAATAAGATGATCTCTCACTAAAATTTCAAGAATTGTGTTCCCCCTAACTGTGCACCGTTGCTAAGGTTCGTTGTTCCGAAGCACCACGTGATGATCGGGTGTGATAAGTTCTAACGTTCGCATACAACGGGTGTAAGCCAAATTTACACACGCGATACACTTAGGGTTGACTTGACGAGCCTAGCATGTACAGACATGGCCTCGGAACACGGAAGACCGAAAGGTCGAACATGAGTCGTATAGAAGATACGATCAACATGAAGATGTTCACCGTTGATGACTAGTCCGTCTCACGTGATGATCGGACACGGCCTAGTCGATTCGGATCATGTGTCACTTAGATGACTAGGGAGATGTCTATCTGAGTGGGAGTTCATTAGATGAACTTCATTGTCATGAACAATAGTCTAAGTTGTCTTCGCAAATTATGTTGTAGACCAATAACTGCGTTGTAGCTCCCTGTTTAATACGATCCTAGAGAAAGACTAAGTTGAAAGATATTGTAAGCAAGGATGCGGACTGGGTCCGTAGTCCGAGGAGTGTCCTCACTGCTGCACAGAAAGCTTACGTCTTTGATGCACCGCTCGATGTGCAAACCCCTACAACGTTGTCTGTGGATGTTGTGAACACCTGACAGAGACGTCCTGATGACTACTTGATAGTTTAGTGCACCATACTTCACGGCTTAGAATCGGGATTCCAATGACGTTTTGAACGCCATAGAACATATGAGATGTTCTAAGAGCTGAAATTGGGATTTCAGGCTCATGCCCGTGTTGAGAGGTATGAGACCTCTGACAAGTTCTTTTGCCAAAAAGATGGAGGAGAATGGCTCAACTAATGAGCATGTGCTCAGAATGTCTGGGTGCTGAAATCACTTGAACCAAGTGGGAGTTAATCTTCCAGGTGAGATAGTGGTTGACGGAATTCTCTAGACACTATCACCAAGCTACTAGAACTTCGTGATGAACTATGACATGCAAAGGATGGTGATGATCCCGGTGCTGTCAGCGGTTCTTAGTACCGCAAAAGTAGAGATCAAGAAGGAGCATCAAGTGTTGATGGTTTAACAAGACCACTGGTTTCAAAAGGGTAAGGGCTAGAAGGGAAACTTCATGAATGGCAAACCTGTTGTCGCTCTGATGAAGGAACCCATGGTTGAACCCAAACCTCGAGACTAAGTGCTTCTATTGTAAGGGGAACGGTCACATGGTAGCGGAACCACCCCAAATACATGGTAGATATGATAGCTGGCAACTTCAACAAAGTGTATTTGATATACGTGTTATTGATGTGTACCTTAGTAGTACTCCTTGTAGCACCTGGGTATTGGATACCGGTTCAGTTGCTATTATTAGTGACTTGAAGCAAAAGCTACGGACTGAACGGAGACTAGCTAAGGGCGAGGTGACGATGTGTGTTGGAAGTGTTTCCAAGGTTGATGAGATCACCATCGCACACTTCCTCTATTTTCGAGATTAGTGTTGAACCTAGATAAATGTTATCAGGTGTCTACGTTGAGCATGAAAATGATTAGATCATGTTCATCGCAATACGGTTATTCATTTAAGTTAGAGAATAATGGTTATTCTGTTTACATGAATAATATCTTTATGGTCATGCACCCAATGGTTCGTTGAATCTCGATCATGGTAATACACATAATGATAATATTAATGCCAAAAGATGTAGAGTTAATAATGATAGTACCACTTTCTTGTGGCACTGCCGCTTAGGTCATTTTGGCATAAAATGCATGAAGAAACTCCATGCTGATGGACGTTTGGAGTCACTTGATTTTGAATCGCTTGACACATGCGAGCCATGCCTCATGGGCAGGATGACTGAGATCTCGTTTTCAGGTACAATGAAACGGGTAAGTGACTTATTGGAAATCATACATGCTGATGTATGTGATCCAATGAGAATTAAGGCGTGTGGTGGATATCGTTATTTTCTCATCTTCACTGACGATTTGAGTAGATATGGTATATTTACTTAATGAAGCAAAAGTCTGAAACGTTTGAAAGGTTCAAAAATTTCAGAGTGAAGATTAAGAATCATCATAACAAGAAGATCATGTTCCTACGATCTGATCAAGGGGATATTATCTGAATTATGAGTTTGGAAATCACTTAAGACATTGTGGAATTGTTTCGCAGTTGAAGTCCCCTGGAACACCACAGCGTAATGGTGTGTCCGGACATCGTAATCGAACCTTATGAGATATGGTGCGATCTATGATGTATCTTACCGATCTACCGCTATTATTTTGAGGTTATGCATTAGAGACAGCTGCATTCACTTTATATAGGGCACCGTCTAAGTCCATTGAGACGACGTCGTGTGGTTTGGCAAGAAACCAAAGTTGTCGTTTTCTTAAATGTTTGGGGCTGCGATGCTTATGGCTTCAGCCGGGAAAAGCTCGAACCCAAAGCGGACAAATACATCTTCATAGGATACCCAAAGGTAACAGTTGGGTATACCTCCTATCTCAGATCCAAGGGCAAAAATGTTTGTCCCTAAGAACGGGTCCTTTCTCGAGAAGGAGTTTCTCTCGAAAGAATTGAGTGGGAGGAAGATAGAACTTGATGAGGTTGTTGAACCTCTACTTCGAACAAAGAGTGGTGCAACACAGAAAGATGTTTCTGTGGAACCCACATCTGTTGAAGAGGAAGCTAATGATAGTGATCATGAAGCTCCAGATCAAGTTGCTATCGAACCTCGTGGGTCGACAAGGATGTGTACTACTCCTGAGTGATACGGTGATCCTGTCTTAGAGGTCATGTTGTTGGACAACGATGAACCTACGAACTATGGAGAAGCGATGGTGGGCCCATATTCCGACAAATGGTTAGAAGCCGATAAATCCGAGATAGGATCCATGTATCAAAACAAAGTATGGACTTTGGTGGACTTGCCCTATGATCGGCAAGCCATTGAGACAAATGGATCTTTAAGACTAAGACGGACGTGGACGGTAATGTCACCGTCTATGAAGCTCGACTTGTGGCGAAGAGTTTTCCACAAGTTCAAGGAGTTGACTACGATGAGATTTTCTCACCCGTAGCGATGCTTAAGTCCGTCGGAATCATGTTAGCATTAGCTGCATTTATGAAATCTGGCAGATGGATGACAAAACAAGTTTCCTTACCAGTTTTCGTAAGGAAAGGTTGTATGTGATACAATCAGAAAGGTTTTGTCGATCCTAAGGATGCTAAAAGATATGCTAGCTCCAGCGATCCTTCCATGGACTAGAGCAAGCATCTCGGAGTCGGAATATACACTTTGATGGAGTGATCAAAGTTCTTGGGTATACAAAGTTTGTTGGAAACTTGTATTTGCAATAAAGTGAGTGGGAGCACTACAACATTTCTGATAAGTATATGTGAATGACATATTGTTGATCCGAAATGATGTAGAATTTCTGGAAAGCATAAAGGGTTGTTTGAAATGAGTTTTTCAAAGGAAGACCTGGATAAAGCTGCTTACATATTGGGCATCAAGACCTATACAGATAGATCAAGACGCCTGATGATACTTTCAAAAGAACACACACCTTTGACATGATTTTGAAGGAGTTCAAAATAGATCAGTCAAAGAAGGAGTTCTTACCTGAGTTGTAAGGTGTGAAGTTGAGTAAGACTCAAAACTTGACCACGGCAGAAGGAAGAGGAAGGACGAAGGTCGTCCCCTATGCTTTTGTCATAGGCTCTGTACGGTATGCCATGCTAAGTACCGCACCTGATGTGTGCCTTGCCACATGTCTGGCAAGAGGGTACAAAGGTGATCCAGGAGTGGATTACTAGATAGTGGTCAAAATTATCCTTAGAGGAGTAAGGAAATGTTTCTCGGTTATGGAGGTGATAAAGAGTTCGACGTAAAGAGTTACGTCGATGCAAGCTTAACACCTATCCGGATAACTCTAAGTGGAGATACCGGATATGTATAATGGAGCAACAGTTTGGAATAGCTCCAAATGGAACGTGATAGCAGCATCTACGATATGACATAAGGTTTTGCGAAGAACATAGGGATCTGAATGTTGCAGACCCGTTGACTACAACCTCTCTCACAAGCATAACATGATCAAACCCAGAACTCATTGAGTATTAATCACATATTGATGTGAACTAGATTACTGACTCTAGTGAACTCTTTGGATGTTAGTCACATGGCGATGTGACCTGTGAGTGTTAATCACATGGCGATGTGAACTAGATTATTGACTCTAGTGCAAGTGGGAGACTGTTGGAAATATGCCCTAGAGACAATAATAAAAGAGTTATTATTATATTTCCTTGTTCATGATAATCGTTTATTATCCATGCTATAACTGTATTGATTGGAAACTCAAATACATGTGTGGATGAATAGACAAACTTTGTGTCCCTAGTGAGCCTCTACAGGACTAGCTCGTTGATCAAAGATGACCGCGGTTTCCAGGTCATAGACATGAGTTGTCATTTGATAACGGGATCACATCATTAGGAGAATGATGTGATGGACGAGACCCAAACGTTAAACATAGCTTTTGATCGTATCAGTTATCGCTATAGTTTTCTGCATGTCAAGTATAAGTTCCTATGACCATGAGATCATGTAACTCACTGACACCGTAGGAGTGCCTTGTGTGTGTCAAACGTCGCAACGTAACGGGGTGACTATAAAGGTACTCTACAGGTATCTCCGAAGGTGTCTGTTGAGTTGACATGGATCGAGACTGGGATTTGTCACTCCGTGTGACGGAGAGGTATCTCCGGGCCCACTCGGTAATACGTCATCTCAATGAGCTCAAAGTGACTAAGTAGTTAGTCACGGGATTATGTATTACGGAACGAGTAAAGAGACATGCCGGTAACGAGATTGAACTAGGTATAGAGATACCGACGATCGAATCTCGGGCAAGTAACATACCGACGAGACAAAGGGAACTGTATACGGGATTACCTGAATCCTTGACAATGTGGTTCATCCGATGAGATCATCGAGGAACGTGTGGGAACCAATATGGGTATCCAGATCCCGCTATTGGTTATTGACCTGGGAGTATCTCGGTCATGTCAGCATAGTTTCCGAACCCGCAGGGTCTACACACTTAAGGTTCGGTGACGCTAGGGTTGTTAGTGAGAACAGTGCATGGTAACCGAAGGTTGTTCGGAGTCTCGGATGAGATCCCGGACGTGACGAGGGTCTCCGGAATGGTCCGGGGACGAAGATTGATATATGGGATGAGAGTAAACGGAGTCCGGAATTGTTCTGGGGAACATCGGGAAGGAATCGGAGAACCGAAAGGTGTTTCGGGGGCCACGGTAAATGTTACGGGCCCTATGGGCCATAAGTGGGGAGACGCAACAGCCCACACAAGGGCTGTGCGCCCCCTCTAGGCTCCTCCACCTGCGCCTAAGGGGCTGGGCCCCCCTAGGGCAGCCGCACCCCTAGGACTTAGGGGGCAAGGCGCCTGGGGGGGGGAACCCTTCCCCTTGGCCGCCACCCCCTAGGGGGAACCCTAGGGGCGCCCCCTCCTCTCTCTCCCCCCTATATAAAGAGAGGTAGAGGGAGGGCAGCAATACAAGTTCGTGCCTCGGCATTGCCCTCCCTCTCCACGAATATCTTCGTCTAGTTTGCAGTGCTTGGCGAAGCCCTGCTGAAATTCCTTCACCACCATCTCCACCACGCCGTCGTGCTGCTGGGTTTCTCCGTCAACTTCTCCTTCCCCCTTGCTGGATCAAGAAGGAGGAGACGTCCCCGAGCTTTACGTGTGTTGAACGCGGAGGCACCGTCCGTTCGGTGCTGGGATCTTCGGCGATTTGAATCGCGGCGAGTACGACTCCATCAACCGCGTTCTTGAACGCTTCCGCTTAGCGATCTACAAGGGTATGTGGATCCGACTCTTCCCTCGTAGATGCATCTCCTAGATTGATCTTGGTGAGCGTAGGAAAATTTTTGTTTCCCATGCAACGTTCCCCAACAGTGGCATCATGAGCTAGGATCTTGCGTAGATGTTTTCACGAGTAGAACACAAAGGGGTTTGTGGGCGTTGATGTTTAGATTGCTTCCCTCTTTGGTCTTTCTTGATTCAGCGGCATTATGGGATGAAGCGGCCCGGACCAACTTTACATGTCCACGTACATGAGACTGGTTCCATCGACAGACATGCGACTTTTGTTGCATAAGATGGCTGGCGGGTGTCTGTCTCTCCTATCTTAGTTGAATCGGATTCGACGAAGGCGGTCCTTGTAGAAGGTTAAATAGCAACTTAAATATCACCGTTGTGGCTTTGCGTAGGTAAGAAGCGTTCTTGCTAGATACCCATAGCAGCCACATAAAACATGCAACAACAAATTAGAGGACGTCTAACTTGTTTTTGCAGGGTATGTATGTGATATGATATGGCCAAAGACATGATGAGATATATTTGATGTATGAGATGATCATGTTGTAATAGTTAATATCGACTTGCATGTCGATGTATACGGCAACCGACAGGAGCCATAGGGTTGTCTTTAATTTTTGTATGACCTGCGTGTCAATCATTAAGCGCTATGTAATGCTTTACTTTATCGCTAAACGGTAGCAATAGTAGTAAGAGCATGGTGGGCGCGCGACAACCCCGATGGCGACACGATGATGGAGATCATGATGATGGGGATCATGGTGTTACGCCGGTGACGATGGAGATCATGCCGGTGCTTTGGAGATGGAGATCAAAAGCACGAGTTGATGGCCATATCATGTCACTTATGATTTGCATGTGATGTTAATCCTTTTATGCATCTTATTTTGCTTAGGACGACGGTAGCATTATAAGATGATCCCTCACTAAAATTTCAAGATGAAATTGTGTTCCCCCCGAGTGTGCGCCGTTGCGAAGGTTCGTCGTTTCGAAGCACCACGTGATGATCGGGTGTGATAGACTCTACGTACGCATACAACGGGTGCAAGCCAGTTTTGCACATGCAGAACACTCGGGTTAGACTTGACGAGCCTAGCATGTACAGACATGGCCTCGGAACACGGAAGACCGAAAGGTCGAGCATGAGTCATATAGTAGATATGATCAACATGAAGATGTTCACCATTGACACCACCTCATCTCACGTGATGATCGGACTTGGGTTGGTGGATTTGGATCATGTCACGCTCGGATGACCAGAGGGATGTCAATTTGAGTGGGAGTTATAAGTAATTTGATTAGTTAAACTCACTTATCATGAACAATAGTCTAAGTTGCCTTTGCAAATTATGTTGTAGATCAATAGCTTGCGTTGTAGCTCCCTGTTTAATACGATCCTAGAGAAAGACTAAGTTGAAAGATATTGTAAGCAAGGATGCGGACTGGGTCCGTAGTCCGAGGAGTGTCCTCACTGCTGCACAGAAAGCTTACGTCTTTGATGCACCGCTCGATGTGCAAACCCCTACAACGTTGTCTGTGGATGTTGTGAACACCTGAGAGACACGTCCTGATGACTACTTGATAGTTTAGTGCACCATACTTTATGGCTTAGAATCGGGATTCCAATGACGTTTTGAACGCCATGGAACATATGAGATGTTCTAAGAGCTGAAATTGGGATTTCAAGCTCATGCCCGTGTTGAGAGGTATAAGACCTTTGACAAATTCTTTTGCCAAAAAGATGGAGGAGAATAGCTCAACTAGTGAGCGTGTGCTCAGAATGTCTGGGTGCTAAAATCACTTGAACCAAGTGGGAGTTAATCTTCCAGGTGAGATAATGGTTGACAGAATTCTCTAGACACTATCACCAAGCTACTAGAACTTCGTGATGAACTATGACATGCAAAGGATGGAGATCCCGGAGCTATTAGCGGTTCTTAGTACCGCATAAGTAGAAATCAAGAAGGAGCATCAAGTGTTGATGGTTTAGCAAGACCACTGGTTTCAAAAGGGTAAGGGCTAGAAGGGAAACTTCATGAATGGCAAACCTGTTGTCGCTCTGATGAAGGAACCCATGGTTGAACCCAAACCTCGAGACTAAGTGCTTCTATTGTAAGGGGAACGGTCACATGGTAGCGGAACCACCCCAAATACATGGTAGATATGATAGCTGGCAACTTCAACAAAGTATATTTGATATACGTGTTATTGATGTGTACCTTAGTAGTACTCCTTGTAGCACCTGGGTATTGGATACCGGTTCAGTTGCTATTATTAGTGACTTGAAGCAAAAGCTACGGACTGAACGGAGACTAGCTAAGGGCGAGGTGACGATGTGTGTTGGAAATGTTTCCAAGGTTGATGAGATCACCATCGCACACTTCCTCTATTTTCGAGATTAGTGTTGAACCTAGATAAATGTTATCAGGTGTCTACGTTGAGCATGAAAATGATTAGATCATGTTCATCGCAATACGGTTATTCATTTAAGTTAGAGAATAATGGTTATTCTGTTTACATGAATAATATCTTTATGGTCATGCACCCAATGGTTCGTTGAATCTCGATCATGGTAATACACATAATGATAATATTAATGCCAAAAGATGTAGAGTTAATAATGATAGTACCACTTTCTTGTGGCACTGCCGCTTAGGTCATTTTGGCATAAAATGCATGAAGAAACTCCATGCTGATGGACGTTTGGAGTCACTTGATTTTGAATCGCTTGACACATGCGAGCCATGCCTCATGGGCAGGATGACTGAGATCTCGTTTTCAGGTACAATGAAACGGGTAAGTGACTTATTGGAAATCATACATGCTGATGTATGTGATCCAATGAGAATTAAGGCGTGTGGTGGATATCGTTATTTTCTCATCTTCACTGACGATTTGAGTAGATATGGTCTGAAACGTTTGAAAGGTTCAAAAATTTCAGAGTGAAGATTAAGAATCATCATAACAAGAAGATCATGTTCCTACGATCTGATCAAGGGGATATTATCTTAATTATGAGTTTGGCAATCACTTAAGACATTGTGGAATTGTTTCGCAGTTGAAGTCCCCTGGAACACCACAGCGTAATGGTGTGTCCGGACATCGTAATCGAACCTTATGAGATATGGTGCGATCTATGGTGTGTCTTACCGATCTACCGCTATTATTTTGAGGTTATGCATTAGAGACAGCTGCATTCACTTTATATAGGGCACCATCTAAGTCCGTTGAGACGACGTCGTATGGTTTGGCAAGAAACCAAAGTTGTCGTTTTCTTAAATGTTTGGGGCTGCGATGCTTATGGCTTCAGCCAGGAAAAGCTCGAACCCAAAGCGGACAAATACATCTTCATGGAATACCCACTGGTAGCGGTTGGGTATACCTTCTATCTCAGATCCAAGGACAAAATGTTTGTCGCTAAGAATGGGTCCTTTCTCGAGAAGGAGTTTCTCTCGAAAGAATTGAGTGGGAAGAAGATAGAACTTGATGAGGTTGTCGAACCCTCACTTCAACCGGAGAGTAGTGCAACACAGAAAGATGTTTCTGTGGAATCTACAACAGTTGAAGAGGAAACTAATGATAGTGATCATGAAGCTCCAGATCAAGTTGCTATCGAACCTCGTAGGTTGACAAGGATATGTACTACTCCTGAGTGGTACGTTGATCCTGTCTTAGAGGTCATGTTGTTGGACAACGATGAACCTACGAACTATGGAGAAGCGATGGTGGGCCCATATTCCGATAAATGGTTAGAAGCCGATAAATCCGAGATAGGATCCATGTATCAAAACAAAGTATGGACTTTGGTGGACTTGCCCTGTGATCGACAAGCCATTGAGACAAATGGATCTTTAAGACTAAGACGGATGTGGACGGTAATGTCACCGTCTATGAAGCTCGACTTGTGGCGAAGAGTTTTCCACAAGTTCAAGGAGTTGACTACGATGAGATTTTCTCACCCGTAGCGATGCTTAAGTCCGTCGGAATCATGTTAGCATTAGCTGCATTTATGAAATCTAGCAGATGGATGACAAAACAAGTTTCCTTACCAGTTTTCGTAAGGAAAGGTTGTATGTGATACAATCAGAAAGGTTTTGTCGATCCTAAGGATGCTAAAAGATATGCTAGCTCCAACGATCCTTCCATGGACCAGAGCAAGCATCTCGGAGTCGGAATATACACTTTGATGGAGTGATCAAAGTTTTTGGGTATACAAAGTTTGGTGGAAACTTGTATTTGCAATAAAGTGAGTGGGAGCACTACAACATTTCTGATAAGTATATGTGAATGACATATTGTTGATCCGAAATGATGTAGAATTTCTGGAAAGCATAAAGGGTTGTTTGAAATGAGTTTTTCAAAGGAAGACCTGGATAAAGCTGCTTACATATTGGGCATCAAGATCTATACAGATAGATCAAGACGCCTGATGATACTTTCAAAAGATCACACACCTTGGCATGATTTTGAAGAAGTTCAAAATAGATCAGTCAAAGAAGGAGTTCTTACCTGAGTTGTAAGGTGTGAAGTTGAGTAAGACTCAAAGCTTGACCACGGCAGAAGAAAGAGAAAGGACGAAGGTCGTCCCCTATGGTTTTGTCATAGGCTCTATACGATATGCCATGCTAAGTACCGCACCTGATGTGTGCCTTGCCACATGTCTGGCAAGAGGGTACAAAGGTGATCCAGGAGTGGATTACTAGATAGTGGTCAAAATTATCCTTAGAGGAATAAGGAAATGTTTCTCGGTTATGGAGGTGATAAAGAGTTCGACGTAAAGAGTTACGTCGATGCAAGCTTAACACCTATCCGGATAACTCTAAGTGGAGATACCGGATACGTATAATGGAGCAACAGTTTGGAATAGCTCCAAGTGGAACGTGGTAGCAGCATCTACGATATGACATAAAGTTTTGCGAAGTACATAGGGATCTGAATGTTGCAGACCCGTTGACTACAACCTCTCTCACAAGCATAACATGATCAAACACAGAACTCATTGAGTGTTAATCACATATTGATGTGAACTAGATTACTGACTCTAGTGAACTCTTTGGATGTTGGTCACATGGCGATGTGACCTGTGAGTGTTAATCACATGGCGATGTGAACTAGATTATTGACTCTAGTGCAAGTGGGAGACTGTTGGAAATATGCCCTAGAGGCAATAATAAATTAGTTATTATTATATTTCCTTGTTCACGATAATCATTTATTATCCATACTAGAATTGTATTGATAGGAAACTCAGATACATGTATGGATACATAGATAAACACCATGTCCCTAGTGAGCCTCTAGACGACTAGCTCGTTGATCAATAGATGGTTACGGTTTCCTAACCATGGACATTGGATGTCGTTGATAACGGGATCACATCATTAGGAGAATGATGTGATGGACAAGACCCAATCCTAAGCCTAGCACAGATCGTGTAGTTCGTATGCTAAAGCTTTTCTATATGTCAAGTATCTTTTCCTTAGACCATGAGATTGTGCAACTCCCAGATACCGTAGGAATGCTTTGGGTGTACCAAACGTCACAACGTAACTGGGTGGCTATAAAGGTGCACAACAGGTATCTCCGAAAGTGTCTGTTTGGTTGGCACGAATCGAGACTGGGATTTGTCACTCCGTATGACGGAGAGGTATCTCTGGGCCCACTCGGTAGGGCATCATCATAATGTGCACAATATGTGATCAAGGAGTTGATCACGGGATGATGTGTTACGGAACGAGTAAAGAGACTTGCCGGTAACGAGATTGAGCAAGGTATCGGTATACCGACGATCGAATCTCGGGCAAGTGCTATACCGATAGACAAAGGGAATCGTATACGGGATTGATTGAATCCTTGACATCGTGGTTCATCCGATGAGATCATCGTGGAACATGTGGGAGCCAACATGGGTATCCAGATCCCGCTGTTGGTTATTGGCCGGAGAGTTGTCTCGGTCATGTCTACATGGTTCCCGAGCCCGTAGGGTCTACACACTTAAGGTTCGATGACGCTAGGGTTATAGGGAAAGTATGTACGCGGTTACCGAACGTTGTTCGGAGTCCCGGATGAGATCCCGGACGTCACGAGGAGTTCCGGAATGGTCCGGAGGTAAAGATTCATATATGGGAAGTCCTGTTTTGGTCACCGGAAAAGTTTCGGGCGATATCGGTAATGTACCGGGACCACCGGGAGGGTCCCGGGGGTCCACCAGGTGGGGCCACCAGCCCCTGAAGGCTGCGTGGGCTAAGTGTGGGAGGGAACCAGCCCCAAGGGGGCTGGTGCGCCCCCCACCAAGTCCCTAGGCGCATGGAGAGGGGAGGGGGGCAAACCCTAGGTCCAGATGGGCCTTAAGGCCCACCCTAGGGCGCCCCCTCTCTCTCCCCCCCCTTGGCCGCACCCTAGATGGGTTTTCTAGGGCTGGCCGCACCCCTAGGGGTGGGAAACCCTAAAGGGGGCGCAGCCCTCCCTTCCCCCTATATATATGTGAGGTTTTGGGGCTGCTAGACACACGAGAACGTCTCCTTCTTGGCGCAGCCCTACCCCTCTCCCTCCTCGTCTCTTGCAGCGCTTGGCGAAGCCCTGCTGGAGTCCCGCGCTCCTCCACCACCACCACGCCGTCGTGCTGCTGTTGGATGGAGTCTTCCCAACCTCTCCCTCTCTCCTTGCTGGATCAAGGCGTGGGAGACGTCACCGGGCTGCACGTGTGTTGAACGCGGAGGCGCCGTCCGTTCGGCGCTAGATCGGATCTTCCGCGATTTGAATCGCCGCGAGTACGACTCCTTCATCCGCGTTCTTGCAACGCTTCCGCATCGCGATCTACAAGGGTATGTGGATCCAACTCTCCTCTCGTAGATGTGCATCTCCTAGATTGATCTTGGTGAGCGTAGGAAAATTTTTGTTTCCCATGCAACGTTCCCCAACAGGCGCCGTTAGGCACGGACTTTGCCGACGGCCGTTGCCGTCGGCATTGATGTACGGCCGCCGTCGGCATAGCATATATGCCGACGGCTTTTCTATGCCGACGGCCAACCAGGCTATGCCGACGTATATGTTGCCGACGGCCCTATGCCGACGAGGGCCGTCGGCATAGGTCTGTCCCGACGGGACTCAGGGCTATGCCGACGGCCCTGGCCGTCGGCATAGGGGGCGATTCTGGTAGTGGATGGAAATGCTCAAGTTGTGGCTCCTGTATTTCCTGTCAGGATGGAGATGTAGGCACCAAACTTAGTGCAGCTGAACCTGAACAGAGAAAGAGCGGCCATGCGATCGAGGTGGATTGCCGTCGGGCTGTTCTTCTCGGTGCAGATCTTCAGCATTGCAGGTCTGTTCCATGAACTCAAGAGCAAATGGGTACTGAGGGGGCGCCTCAGTTACACCCCCTTCAAGAACAACCGTTTCCTCCTCGAATTCGAGCATGAGTGGATCTTCGCTTCATCATCAACAACGGTCCTTGGACCCACAAGGGCGATGCCTTCCTGTTGGTGGCGGTGGACGGGAGCGTGCGCCCGGGTGACGTGGAGGTCGCATGTGGGCTCGCATCTAAGACACCCCGCCGATCATGCTGTTTGAACAGGTGGCCCGAGAGCTTGGAGCTGAACTTGATGAGGTGCTTGAGGTTGATCCTAATAGGGAAGGTAGGATCTGGGGTGATTATATTCGTGTGCGGATCAACCATGATGTTGATGAACCTATCCGTAGCAAGCTAGAGTCATATGATAGGGCTAAGGGGAAGATATACATGCTGAATGTAAAGTATGAAAGGATCCTTAGATTATGTAGCTCATGTGGGCATTTAGGACACGGTCAGCGCGACTGTAAGTTGCCCGAGGATCTCCAAGAGATAAGATTTTCGGCAGCATTACGTGCATCTCCTTTCAAAAGAAGCAGCAGTGGGGTGGTGTCATCGTCCTGGAGGCGAGTACTACATGCCGCTTCCTTCAGTTCAAGCCAAAGGTCCATG
>LR738709.1:723733845-723823309 GCA_902687465.1 Secale cereale | reverse complement strand
TGTTGGAAATATGCCCTAGAGGCAATAATAAATTGGTTATTATTATATTTCCTTATTCATGATAATTGTTTATTATCCATGCTAGAATTGTATTGATAGGAAACTCAGATACATGTGTGGATACATAGACAAACACCATGTCCCTAGTAAGCCTCTAGTTGACTAGCTCGTTGATCAACAGATGGTCACGGTTTCCTGACCATGGAGATTGGATGTCGTTGATAACGGGATCACATCATTAGGAGAATGATGTGATGGACAAGACCCAATCCTAAGCCTAGCACAGATCGTGTAGTTCGTATGCTAAAGCTTTTCTAAATGTCAAGTATCTTTTCCTTAGACCATGAGATTGTGCAACTCCCGGATACCGTAGGAATGCTTTGGGTGTACCAAATGTCACAACGTAACTAGGTGGCTATAAAGGTACACTACAGGTATCTCTGAAAGTGTCTGTTGGGTTGGCACGAATCGAGACTGGGATTTGTCACTCCGTATGACGGAGAGGTATCTCTGGGCCCACTCGGTAGGACATCATCATAATGTGCACAATGTGATCAAGGAGTTGATCACGGGATGATGTGTTACAGAACGAGTAAAGAGACTTGCCGGTAACGAGATTGAACGAGGTATCGGTATACCGACGATCGAATCTCGGGCAAGTACTATGCCGATAGACAAAGGGAATTATATACGGGATTGATTGAATCCTTGACATCGTGGTTCATCCGATGAGATCATCGTGGAGCATGTGGGAGCCAACATGGGTATATGATACGTCCAAAACGTATCTATAATTTCTGCTTGCTCCATGCTTCTTTTGTGTGATATTGCTATGATATTTATGCACTTCCATACACTTTTGATCATATTTGGACTAACCTATTAACTCAGTGCACCCCAGTGCCAGTTTCTGTTTTCTGCTGTTTTTGTATTTCAGGTTTTCCCATTACTTAAATTGCCAGAAAAATTCCGGGAAAAATATATAAAAAATCAGCGCTCCAGAAGCTTCCACGCGCCAGAAGTGGGGCCAGAGGGGAGCCAGGGGCAGCCCAGGCGGCCTGCCCACGCGGCCCCACCCCTGGCCGCGCCGGGGGGGCGCCTGGGCCCCCCTCTCCGCCTCTGGTGACCCCCTTTGGCATATATTTACCTCGCGTCCCGAAACCCTCGATTCCAGACCCCTTTTCTCCAGAAGCTATTCCGATCTCCGCCGCCATCGCCACCAAGTTTCGGGGGATCAGAATTCCTGTGTCGGCATCCTGCCGGGACGAGGAAGTGCCCCCGGATTCATCTCCATCGACGTTGCTTCCTCCCTCCATGATGCGGGAGTAGTTCCTCCTCGGGGCCGAGGTTTCTACCAGTAGCTATGTGGTCAATTCTCTCTCCCATGATGTGATCTTCGTTGTGATCATAGGCTATGTTAATCTATGGTGATCCCATGATATTTCCCCTTCCTCTATGTATTGGATTGATGTACTCACTTCTCTTTATCTAGTATAATCTCTAAGACCAAGGTGACAGCGGTCTATTGGACATGGATTAGAAGAATATTTTCATGAGTGATTTCCTCTTTTGTGTGTGGATTAAAGATTGAGAGTCTCTTGGTGCTTGTCTTTGACTATCCTTGAGATATGTTGTGGTGGTTGTGGTACTCTCTTTGGATGGCCGCGGTGACATTGGAAAATCCATAGATTGAGAACTACGAACTTTGAGGTGTGCTTTTGTAGCCCTACATAATTCTCGTCCTCTCTTGACCACAAAGGAATGACCACCGAGTGCGTTCCCCTTGCATGTTTTATGGGAAATATCATGTGATTCGATTATGTTAATGTTGTTGGGAGTTGCCACTAGTGAAAGTATGATCCCTAGGCCTTGTTTTCACCATTGCAATACCATTTGTGCTCATGTTTACCACTTGTTTGTTTGCTGCACTTTTTATTACAGATTTATATTAATTTGCTTTGCCACTCCTATCATCCATATTTTACCATCTCTTCGCCGAACTAGTGCACCTATACATCTGACAAGTGTATTAGGTGTGTTGGGGACACAAGAGACTTCTTGTATCTTAGTTGCAGGGTTGCTTGAGAGAGACCATCTTCGACCTCTACTTCCCTGAGTTCGATAAACCTTAGGTCATCTATTTGAGGGAAATTGCTGGTGTCCTACAAACCTCTGCGCTTGGAGGCCCAACATAGTCTACAAGAATAGAAGCGTGGGTAGACATCAAGCTATTTCTGGCGCCGTTGCCGGGGAAGTAAGTGCTTGAAGGTATATCTTTAGATCTTGCAATTAAATCTTTTCGTTTCTTGTTTTTAGTTTCACTAGTTATGCTTATGGAAAACCGCACTCTTAGTTCGCTGCTTGGGGAAGGCCGCTTTACCACACCCGTGGTAGAGAAGTCTCCTCCACCTACTGAATGTATCCCGTTCCGAATACCACTTGGGATAATTGAAATAATTAGGAATGATTGTTCACACGTCCAAAACGTATCTATAATTTCTGCTTGCTCCATGCCTTTTTTGTGTGATATTGCTATGATATTTATGCACTTCCATACACTTTTGATCATATTTGAACTAACCTACTAATGGTCGCAAAAGTGCACAATGTTCTTGTTTTACACTTTATTGTGTAGGAATTACTTGGAAATTGACAAAAACGCAAAAGGAGTCGTATTGGAGTAGGACTCTGACTTTCCTGAAATCTGTCTGAGAATGTTTTTTAAAGATGATCACGTTCCGGCCCAAAGACGACGTCAAACGGAAAAAGTCTAGTTGCGAAAGTTGTGGGGAATTTCGAGGCGATGCTTCTGAATATAAAATTCGTCCAAATCAGAGTCCGGACGGCCGAGTAAAGCCCGTTTTACTGAGGCCCAAAATCTGATGACGGGAATCCGAGAGTCTATATAAAGAGAGGAAACCTAGGTCACCAAGGGCCACGAATTTTCCTCCTCCCAAGCCGCCGTCTTGGAGGGGAGGACCAGCACCATTGCAGCACCATCCTCAAGGAAGAAGGGGGCCAAGGAGCCGCTGCCCCTAGGGCCGCCGCCGCCCCCTAGGGCCGCCATCGTCTCCTCCTCGCCGCCGCCGCCTCCGTGACCGCCGCCGGCCGCCGCCTCCTCGCGGGGCTGCACCTCTCCATCAACACCACCATCAAGATCCTCCTCACCATGTCCATGTGTGAATAGTCTTCTCCGGGGCTGAGGGCTCGTACGTGTAGCTATGTGGTTATCTCTCTCTCCCATGATGTGATCTTCGTTGTGATTATAGGGTATGTTAATCTAGGGTGATCCCATGATATTTCCCCTTCCTCTATGTATTGGATTGATGTACTCACTTGTCTTTATCTAGTATAATCCCCGAGACCAAGGTGACAGCGGTCTATTGGACATGGATTAGAAAAATATTTTCATTAGTGATTTCCTCTCTTGTGTGTTGATTGAAGATTGAGAGTCTCTTGGTGCTTGTCTTTGACTATCCTTTAGATATGTTGTGGTGATTGTGGGACTCTCTTTGGATGACCGGGTGACATTGGGAAATCCATAGATTGAGAACTACGAACTTTGAGGTGTGCTTTTGTAGCCCTACATAATTCTCGTCCTCTCTTGACCACGAAGGAATGACCTTCGGGTGCGTCTCCATTGCATGTTTTATGGGAAATATCATGTGATTCGATTATGGTAATGTTGTTGGGAGTTGCCACTAGTGAAAGTATGAACCCTAGGCCTTGTTTCCACCATTGCAATACCATTTGTGCTCACGTTTACCACTTGTTTGCTTGCTGCACTTTTTATTACAGATTTATATTACTTTGTTTTGCTATCCATATCACTTGCCATTTAACATCTCTTCGCCGAACTAGTGCACCTATGCATCTAACAAGTGTATTAGGTGTGTTGGGGACACAAGAGACTTCTTGTATCTTAGTTGCAGGGTTGCTTGAGAGAGACCATCTTCAACCTCTACTTCCCTGAGTTCGATAAACCTTAGGTCATCCACTTGAGGGAAATTGCTGCTGTCCTACAAACCTTTGCGCTTGGAGGCCCAACATAGTCTACAAGAGTAGAAACGTGTGTAGACATCAAGCTATTTCTGGCGCCGTTGCCGGGGAGGTGAGTGCTTGAAGGTATATCTTTAGATCTTGCAATTAAATCTTTTTGTTTCTTGTTTTTATTTTCACTAGTTTTGCTTAATGGAAAACAACAAAAATATGAGAGAGCTTTATAAGCTCTACCTTGAACTTGGGCATGATGTGTTCGAAGAGAAAATTAAAAAACCTTTGGAACTTTATTATTTGCATAACAATCATGATGGTGGTGATGTTATTAGTATGTTTTTATTTAATATCAATATTGCTAATGACATGGAAAGCTCTAAGCTTGGGGATGACACGTTTGATGAACATGATATTTTTAGTCTCCCAACTTTTGAGGAGAAAATTTACTTTGATGATACTATGCCTCCTATATATGATGATTACAATAATGAATATGATATTATTAGTCCACCTACTATTGAGGATAAAATTTATTATGATTATGATATGCCTCCTAAATACGATGATTACCATGATGGTTATGATAGTCTTAGTCTCACTATTCCTAATGAGAAAGATTTTGCTTATATGAAGAGTAATGACACTTTTATGCTTTTGGATCATGGAAATAATGCCTTATGTGATAGTTATATTGTTGAGTTCATCCATGATGCCACTGAAATTTATAATGAGAGAGGGAGACATGGTTCTAAATATCTTAATAATAAGAAGTTTCCTCTTTTTATGGTGAATATTTTGAAGTTATGCTTGTTTTGCCTTCCTATGCTTATTGCTTTGTGCTTCAATGAATTATTCTATTGCAATATTACCATGCATAGGAAGCATGTTAGGCTTAAATGTGTTTGGTATTTGCTTCTTGATGCTCTCTTTTGATCTGCAACTCTTATTCCTACGAGAGCATCATTAAAGTCTTAAGCCTATCTTTATGGCTATAAAGAAAGAGCTCTAGGGAGACAACCCTTGTTATCTTTGCTTTCAGCTTGTCCTTTCAGTTTTTAGTGGTCTTGATGTTTGTTACTACTGTAGCAACATCATTGTATCTTTACTTTTCAGCTTTGTGCCAAGTTTAGCCTCTGATTGCAAGAAAGTGCAAAAGTTGTGACGTGCTGTCCAGGAAACAGATTCTGTCATTGGACAGAAAAATTCGTATAAAATCACCAGATCATCTTTTTGGTCTGAATTTTTCCGACAGCGTGCTCTATATAATTGGCTTTCAGGCGTCTGTTCTGAGTTTTTTGATTTGAGTTGCAGAAGTGCCCCGAAACAATTATTTACTACCTGCTGGTCTGTTTTTCACAGATTCTGTCCTGTTTTGCCTTTCCTTCATTTTGCAAACCTTGAGCTTGCTTTTTCTTTGCAAAAACCTTTTGGCAATCTTGAGAAACAGTAGACCTTCAAGAATATCCTTATTTCCAGCAAGGAACAATTATTTCATTATGGATACTAACCTCGCTAATCAGATTATGATGAGTTATGTATGAAGGGAGTTTTCAAGTGTGCGAGGGAAGATGATAAAAAGATTCAGGAGTGTCAAACGCTCAAGCTTGGGGATGCTCCCGTGCACCCCCAAGACATATTCAAGAAGACTCAAGCGTCTAAGCTTGGGGATGCCCCCGTGCATCCCCTTCTCCATCAACAATTATCAGTTCGTCTTTCGTTCCACTATATTTTTATCACTTCATGTGTTATGTGCTATGCTTGGAGCGTGTTGCTTTTAGTTTCCTTTTTAGTTTTCTTTAGCTTTGCTTGCTGTTCATAACGAGTTGGAACCCAGCTTTCTTTGTGTGGGAGAGAGACCCGCTCCACTTCAACCTAGAACATAACATAGAATTTTCATGTCTATCTTTGCTGTGTGTGTTCTTTGTCTTTCAATAGCTACTATCATGTTCAGCTCTTAGTTTTCATGCTTATCTTTTTAAAGAGCTTTTGCTTAGTTGGTCGCTGGAACTCTCTTTATTTATCATGCTTATCTTGTTAAGAGAGTTGGCTTCTGTTGCACTGGTTGATATGTCTATAATAAAAATGCTATGTGCATAATGGTGCTTAGTAGTTCGTGTTTTCTTATGGTTAGTCTCAAATAGCTGGGGGGTTCTCAATGTGTTATTGGAGTACCAACATGATTTGTTTGCCTATGACGTGGTATGGTTTAGTGGTATCTTCCCCCAAGAATTTATTTTGATTGACTTGGCATATGCTCACGCATATTTAAGACGGTAAAGATAAAGTCTACCAAGCCTTGATGATCTTTAATTTCTGAGTAGCGATATAACTTCCATGCCCGATTCAATGTTGCTTTGTCGCTCTGCATGATTATGACCGTCATTGCTTTTTTAGTTGGTCGCTCCCAGTCTTTTGCTAACCTTCGCCTGTACTAAGCGGACTGACTGCTTGTGCATCCAAAATCATTTAAACCAGTTATGCCATATGAGTCCACCATACCTACCTATACATGGTATTTACCTGCCATTCCTAACGAAGACTTTCATGTACCATCTCGAAATTATTCAAAAAAAAGCATTTCTCTTTTGTGCCTCTGTTTTAGCTCATGAGGAAGTAGTAGTTAATTCATGATCTTTTTAAGTTGGAAAAGCTTCACCCCGGGATTGCATGTCTAATGTGCAAACCCATAATACGAGAAGGAACTGGCATAGAGTGCGCCCGGCTCATTAAAAAATTATACAACAAACAAACCCTCCTTCACGCCTTGTTCATGAGAAATCAGAAAACTTTGGCAGTGATAAACAAAGGAGATTAAGAGGATGTGATCGTCCTCATTCGGGAGCCGTTCCTCGAAACTTGTCCAGCTCAAGAAGTAATTGAGTTATCTGCTAGCATTCATTGACGAAACATGCATATCCAAAAAAATAAATTTTTACTTCTGTTTTTAAAACCAATAGCTCTGGTACATGTTTAGTTATTGTTTCCGACCACGGGTTTTCAACCTTGCCAACAAAAGCCACGGTTCGAGAGTCTCCACCTTCTTTAAAGCACCAACTATTGAGAGCATGATTGTCATTCTGAGTGTAATGTGCATTGTCCCAAAGTACCATTGTCTTTTGCATGATTATGATATCGTTTATTCTGAAATCATTGTATCTAGTCGTCACTTAAACCTTGGAGGTGCCCCTGCATTTATGTTTTGCTTCACTAAAGGGGGCAAGCGGGATATCACTTTGCCATATTTGCACACCACGCTCACTACAAATCTATTGAGTGTTTTAGTATCATATTGTAAAACTTTCAGTTCTTTGTGATTTTCTCATGAGGCAACTTAATTACTACAGATTCATTGTCTCAGTAAGCACTTGTCATGTGACTGTGAAAAGTCTTATATGGTTAATAGCATGTCACCACAGAAATTATGCTTGTTATCATTTACCTACTCGAGGACGAGCAGGAATTAAGCTTGGGGATGTTGATACATCCAAAACGTATCTATAATTTCTGCTTGCTCCATGCCTTTTTTGTGTGATATTGCTATGATATTTATGCACTTCCATACACTTTTGATCATATTTGGACTAACCTACTATTGGTTGCAAAAGTGCACAATGTTCTTGTTTTACACTTTATTGTGTAGGAATTACTTGGAAATTGACAAAAACGCAAAAGGAGTCGTATTGGAGTAGGACTCTGACTTTTCTGAAATCTGTCTGAGAACGTTTTTTAAATATGGTCACGTTCCGGCCCGAAGACGACGTCAAACGGAAAAAGTCTAGTTGCGAAAGTTGTGGGGAAATTCGAGGCGATGCTTCTGAATATAAAATTCGTCCAAATCGGAGTCCGGACGGCCGAGTAAAGCCCGTTTTACTGAGGCCCAAAATCTGATGACGGGAATCCGAGAGTCTATATAAAGAGAGGAAACCTAGGTCACCAAGGGCCACGAATTTTCCTCCTCCCAAGCCGCCGTCTTGGAGGGGAGGACCAGCACCATTGCAGCACCATCCTCAAGGAAGAATGGGGGCCAAGGAGCCGCTGCCCCTAGGGCCGCCGCCGCCCCCAAGGGCCGCCGCCGTCTCCTCCTCGCCGCCGCCGCCTCCGTGGCCGCCGCCGGCCGCCGCCTCCTCGCGGGGCTGCACCTCTCCATCAACACCACCATCAAGATCCTCCTCACCATGTCCATGTGTGAGTAGTCTTCTCCGGGGCCGAGGGCTCGTACGTGTAGCTATGTGGTTATCTCTCTCTCCCATGATGTGATATTCGTTGTGATCATAGGCTATGTTAATCTAGGGTGATCCCATGATATTTCCCCTTCCTCTATGTATTGGATTGATGTACTCACTTGTCTTTATCTAGTATAATCCCCGAGACCAAGGTGACAGCGGTCTATTGGACATGGATTAGAAAAATATTTTCATGAGTGATTTCCTCTCTTGTGTGTTGATTGAAGATTGAGAGTCTCTTGGTGCTTGTCTTTGACTATCCTTTAGATATGTTGTGGTGATTGTGGGACTCTCTTTGGATGGCCGCGGTGACATTGGGAAATCCTTAGATTGAGAACTACGAACTTTGAGGTGTGCTTTTGTAGCCCTACATAATTCTCGTCCTCTCTTGACCACGAAGGAATGACCTCCGGGTGCGTCTCCATTGCATGTTTTATGGGAAATATCATGTGATTCGATTATGTTAATGTTGTTGTGAGTTGCCACTAGTGAAAGTATGAACCCTAGGCCTTATTTCCACCATTGTAATACCATTTGTGCTCACGTTTACCACTTGTTTGCTTGCTGCACTTTTTATTTCAGATTTATATTACTTTGTTTTGCCATCCATATCACTTGCCATTTAACATCTCTTCGCCGAACTAGTGCACCTATACATCTAACAAGTGTATTAGGTGTGTTGGGGACACAAGAGACTTCTTGTATCTTAGTTGCAAGGTTGCTTGAGAGAGACCATCTTCAACCTCTACTTCCCTGAGTTCGATAAACCTTAGGTCCTCCACTTGAGGGAAATTGCTGCTGTCCTACAAACCTCTGCGCTTGGAGGCCCAACACAGTCTACAAGAGTAGAAGCGTGTGTAGACATCAATTGTTATGATGGGATAGTCAATCCTAGTATTCATTTGTTGAAACTTACAGAACTTTGTGAGTTGTTTAAGATTTCAGGTTTGACAAGAGATGGAGTCATGAGGAAATTATTTGCCTTGTCACTGAAAGGAAAAGCATTGGAATGGTATAGGCTACTAGATGACTCTCACCTGCTGGATTGGGAAGAGATCCAGTCTCTCTTTTACTCCAAGTTTTATCCTCTTCATGAAGTCCATGAGAATAGGAATTATGTTTATAATTTCTATCCTCATGACGGAGAGAGCATAGCTCAAGCTTGGGGGAGACTGAAAACGTTAATGCTAAAATGTCCTAACCATGGGCTCCCAAAGATATGATTATTACTAATTTCTATGCGAGGCTCTCTCGACAGGATAAAGATTTGCTCGATGCTTCCTCTATGGGTTCTTTCACAAACGAAAAGATTGATGCTAAATGGGAACTCCTTGAAAGAATTCAACGCAACACTGAAGATTGGGAGATCGACAAAGGTAAAGAGTCAGGTATAATTTATGAGTATGATTGCATTAAGTCCTTTGTTGAAACTACAAGTTTTAATAAATTTAGCACTAAGTTTGGGCTTGATTCTCAACTCCTTGTTGATTTCCTCAAATCTTTTGCTTCACATCTTAATATGCCTAAGGAAGATTGGATCAAGCATCATGAACCTTTTAAAGAGATTTGCAAAGAAAATGAAATTGTTCATGATGATTGCAACATGCATGATCCAATTCCTAAAAATGAAGTTTTATATAAGCATGTTAATTTTTGTGGAGTGGATAGACCTTGTGAAAGGCCTATGATTGAAGAAGAGAAGTATTGTAAGCAACATAAGCATGAAAGAACAATCACTTGGGTCAAAGATTTAAATGAAATTGCTAGAGAATTGTGTGACCTTTATCCTTTTACTTGTGAACTTTGCTGTATAGAGGGTCACTTTAATTTTCAATGCATGCACTTTCAAAACATAACTATTAACCAGTTGTGTGATAACATGATCACCTCTGATCTTTATGATGAGCTTATGTTATTTTTGATGTGTGAAGAGTTATCATAAAAGACTTCTTGGCTAGATGTTAATGCCATAGGAATAAAAAACACTTTGCAAAATTGCCATCTCTATTGTGTTGTTAATTGCCATGAAAATGATTACATAAGATGTCGGGGAAACTGATCGCCCACGAACACCTATGGGACCGGAGCCCCTTTTCGGTACGGCAAGGGGGCGGAGGATGCATGAAGAGCAGATCGAGGCGAACACGCGAGCAGTTTACCCAGGTTTGGGCCGCACGGATGCGTAAAACCCTACTCCTGCCTTGGTTTGTATTGCGTTCTGGGCTCGGGAGCGAGAAGAACTACAGTGCTGATCGCTAGCAGTACCGAGCGTGAGAGTGATCGATGATCCGAACCCCTTCTACGTTGCGTATGGGCCTCTTTTATAGGTCAAAGGGGTCACCGACAGGTGGCAACGCAGTCGAGGGTAAAAATGTAAAATGGGTGGTAGTTGGAACAGTGTATGCATAGTGCTCTATACCTAACTCTGACGGCAGGGGACAAGGGCATTGAATGCCCGTCGCCGTCGCCCTAAACAGTGCAAAAAGCGTCCGTCAGGGCGCCACCATTCGCCACGACGGTGGCCTCGTCATCGCACCTTGCCACCGTGTACCCCAGGCTGCACAACCTTCCGCCACGTGCGCCTGGAAGGGTCCCAAAGCGACACGTGGGTGGATGCGCTGGAGCGCGGGCACCTAGTGGAAGTTTGCCACGGCAAATGTCTTGCCGCGGTTGCTACCTTGCCGCGCCCAGGAGCTTGTCGCTCTCCCGGCCTTGCCGGGACGTGTGGCGCGTCGCGGCAAGTCTCTTGAAATGTCACGTTTGGCCTTCCCGGCAAGCTCCTCTTGCCAGGGTCTTGCGCCAGTGAAGTGGTCTTGAGTGATCTCATGCCTCGAGTGGCCTTCCCGACAAGCTCCTCTTGCCGGGGTCTTGTTTCTTTAATCTTGAATACTTTGTTCTTGAATGGCTCCAAGGGAACCATAGTGAGCCTTGGCGGCCGCACGGCAAGCCCTGCCACGGGACGCTGCGACTGCCCGTGCACAAGTTCAGGATACTAAGGTACCCCTACTTTAGTACACCGACAGGAGGCCCCGGGCCTGGGCCACACACGGTGCCGAGCGCTGTTGGGCCAGGCCCAAAACAGTGCACGGGCACGCGCGGCCCGCGGCACGTCGTATCCCACTCCGTATCCACCGCGCCCCTCCCTAACGGCACGCGTCGATCGCGGCGTCGTGGGAGAGATCGTGGCCTGTTTCTTTAATGGGGAAATGCGGAACGTCCCCCCTCCCCCCTTAAAAGCAGGGGAAACAGGGGGAGTTCCTCCCATTCGCCCGTTGCTACTTCATCCTCCAAAAACCCCCGCCGCTCCCCTCCTCCCCGAAGGTCGAAAGAGAGCAGCGCTCCGCCCCCCCTTCCGCCACCGCCAGCATCACCAGCGCCGTAGATTTCCCCCATCGTCCCCGCCATGGCCCCGATGGGCGAGAAGGCGAAGGCCGCGAAGACTGCCAAGGCGCTACGGCTAGCAGCAATGCGGAAGAAGATGGCGGTCTTTCCGCCACAGCTAGGCGCGGAGGAGCTGAAGGAAACCTTCTATCTCTTCTGGTCGAGGGAGACAAAGGCGCATCCACGCACCAAGGTACTCCCCGCTGTGGCCTGCGAGATGTTCCCGGGTGGCTATGCCTTTTTCGCTTTGTTCTTCTACTGCAGACTCTGCCCGCCCTTCTCGGAGTTCTTCTGCGATGTCATGAATACCTATGGGTTTCATCTCCTCGACTTCACCCCAAACGCTGTCTTGACCATGGCCATTTTCGCACATCTGTGCGAAAATTTCGTCGGAGTTTACCCCAATGTAGCTCTCTTCCGCCATTACTTCATACCTCGAGTCGAGTCAGGGTCACCTCTGTCTGGCGGGATCTCTTGGATCTTTAGGCTCCATAAGAAAGAGGCTTACTTGACGGGGGAGCTCCGCGGCAAGTGGGATGAGTGGAGGGCCAACTGGTGTTAGATTATGGAGGATGACCCGCAGCCGTTCACTTCCCGGCGCCAAGTCGCAGCAGTACGCGGCAATGACTGGAGTGACCTGGCCCCTGAGGACGACAAGCTAAAGATAGCCACCACTCGGATTCTTCGCCTCCGGCAAGCCAGGCTCACTGTAGGTGCTGTCGGGGCAGATTTCCTCCGCCGCCGCATCGCTCCCTTGCAGGAGAGGAAGAGGGCTGCTTGGGAGTTCGAGAATGCGGCGGACATCATGAGGCTGCGCCCGGGCCTCAATTACAACTTCACTGTCTTGGAGCTCAACGCAATGCTCCAAGCGCTATTCAAGTACGACCCCGCCCACCCGGAGTGGTTTGCGTTGCCGTCGGGCGTAGTTCCATTATGCAATAGCACGGCGCTCAGTGCCGTCCACGCGGCGATGCCGTTGTGCGATTCCCACGGGATCGGTCCCACTTGGCGGGAACCTTCCGACGAAGCCGTGCAGACGTTCTTCGACAACCTGGTGGAGTTGCCGATCGACGCCGACGAGAAGAGGGGCCTCACCCGCGACACCACCGACCAGGAGATGGCATATATTGCCACCAGGTTGGAGGAGGCAGCTGCAGCCAGGGCCGCAGGCGAGTTTGGATATTCTGTGGAGGAGGCGGAGGCAGCGGAGGCGGTAAGTCTTGCCGAGGAGGAAGAGCTTCGCAAAGCAGGGAGGCTTGCCGGGCGACTCGCCGAGATAAGCGAGCCCGTCGAGCCAGGCGCCGAGTCGAGCGGGCCCGCCGAGCAGGGCGTCGGGTCAAGCGATCCTGCCGAAGACTCAGGCGGTTCGCTGAACCTCGACTCCTCATCCTCCTCGTCGGGCAGTTCGCCACCTCCAGCAAGTCCTCCAGCTCAGACAAGGAGGCGCCTCCGTAAGGCCGCCGACGTGGCAGGGCGGCAGGCGGGCCAGCAGCCGCAGCGCCGCCCGACACGCGCCACTGCGACGAGCCAGGCCGCCAAGGGAGTGCCTCGCGCTTCAACGGCAACTGGAGGGGGATCTTCCCGGACAGGCTCCACTGCTCCTTCCGCCCCCCGTGCCTCGGCGACAACCGGAGCGGGGTCTTCTCAGACCGCCGCCCCTGCTCCTGCCAAGCGGCCAAGGGAGCCCACTCCCCCAGCTCCCTGCGCCGGGACGCGCGAGCTGGACTTTGATTTCTCGGCGCTCAGCTCCGACGACGAGGAGGAAGAAGAGTAAGTCTTCGCGATTTCTTGTTTCTCTTTGGTTTTCTTGTCTTGTATCTCTTTCGCCTGATTCTGATCTTGTCTTCCTTTCAGAACCCTGGCCCAGAGGGCGGCGAAGAGGGCCAAGGTTCCGGTGATCGTCCTCGAGGACGAGCCCGCCGCAGCAGCAGGGGGTGCGCCTGCGACAGGCTCGTCGGACCCGACAACCGTTCTCCAGAGCAGCCCCCAGCGTAAGTCCTTCGTCTACTTTCTGCTTGTCGGGCGCGCGTGGGAGTTCTATTTTTGCTGATGTTTTGTTTGTTGACTTGTGCAGAAACGGAGCAGCAGCATCAGGAGCGCCAGGAGACCGCCCCCGACGCGCCGCACGTCTCGACTGCACCGCCAAGGGGTAGTTCCCCGGCAAGGGAGGGCACTCCGCCAAGGGCGAGTACCCCGCCAAGGGCGAGCACCCCGCCAAGGGCGAGTACTCCGCCAAGGGCGAGTACGCCGCCAAGGGACGGCGTCAGCGACCCTCCGCCGGCGGGAGCTACTACCCCACGCCGCCGAGGGAGGACTCCCCGGCAAGGAACCCCACCGAAGAGGAGGCCCGCGCAGGTAAAATCCTTGGACTTTTCTCCTTGTGATTTTCTTTTTTGGATATTTACTTGACTATTTTTCTTTTCTTCTTCTTTTCTTCAGACCCGTCCGCAGCTGAGCCCATGGAGACGGAGGTCGCCGTCGAGGAGGACGGGTGTGGCAACACCGGCGACGCCGCAACCACTGAAGGGGCGGCCGGCGCTAACGAGCCCGCCGCCGAAGAGGCAGCCAAGGCCGCTGGCGCGGCAGCTGAGGAGGGGACCGACAGTCGCACTGACGGCCCTGAGGCCGTAGGAGCGTCAGACGCTGCGCCGGCTGCCGATCCCGCTGCTGCCGCGGCCGAGCCAGGCGCCTACCTGGAGGCCGGCAACGGAGTTTTCATCCAGCTCCCGTGGGCGTCCACGTCAAGGGCGCCTGCGGAGGGAGAGGTCTTCGACGGGGAGGTCCTCGCCTCCGCCGGATTGAAGTTCGTCGACGCGCTAAGCAACAACAGTGAGCCCGAGGAGGAGCGACTGCTGCGCAGGCTTCTGGCTTTATACCGCACACGACAAGCCAAGCTGGAGTCCCGAGAGGCTCTGGCCGCCAAGGCGGGCGTCGACTTGGAGAAACGCGCCGAAGAGCTCCGAGCCTGCAAGCTTCTCTCCGATCCTTGGCGGAGGAGCGAGAGCAGCTCGCCGAGGCGCATCAGGCCTTCATTCTGGAGAAGGCTGAAGCAGAGGAGCAGCAACGGCTCGCCACCGAGGAGTTGTCCCGGCGAGAAGGCGAATTGATGCAGCGGAAGGTCGACCTCGACAGCCACGAGGACGAGCTTGCCGCGCGTGAACAGTCTCTTGGCGGAGCCCTGCAGGAAGCAAAGGATGCTGCTGCGGCTGCCGAGACCGCCAAGAGGGACTTGGAGGCGAGGGTGGCGCAACTGGAGGCCGATTTGAAGACGAGCGAAGAGAAGGTTGCCGCACTTGTGCTTGAGAGGGAGAAGGACACCCACAGCCACTCCGGGCTGCAGGTCCGCCTCTCCGACAAGGGCAAGGAGCTCGCCGTCGCCAAGGACTCCATCGCCGATCTGGAGTTGAAGCTGTCCACCCTCGCCACAACGCTTGACGGTGCCAAAGAGCGGGAGACGAAGCTGAAGGAAGACCTCAGGGCCGAGAAGGCACTGTTGGACAGCGCCGCTCTCTCCCAAAACAACATCAGGCTGACGGTGGAGCACTGGACAGAGGGTCTTGTTGCCGCCGCTGCCGACGTCGACAAGGAGTTGGCGGAGCTGGGGGCGGAGCACCTCGGGTACTCCCCCGACGAGAATCTCCCTCACAGCGCCAAGTTGAGTGTGCTCTTCAGAGGGGTGGCGCCGGCCCTCCAACAGCTTTGGGAAAGGATCCCAAAGCAGCTGGCGGACGAGTCGCGCAAGCTCTGCGTGGGGGCCCTCGAGAAGGTGTTGATGAAGATAGTGCACCGCAACCCAGGCCTCAACCTCACCAACGTCCTCAGGACCTTGCCGCCGGACGTTGACCAGGAGGCGCTCAGGGCCCTTGTCGCGCCTATCGTGAACAAGGTGGGCGGCATCAAGAGGGTCGAGGGCGACCGCGCTGATTAGTCTTGTTTATTTCTTTCTTTCCTTGTCGCTGCCAACCACGTTATGAACAATAGTTTATTAGCATTGCGACAAGTTGCTTTGTAATATAACTTTATTTTGGGTAGTTAACGCAATGTTATTTCCCTTACTTGAATTCCTTGCTTTGTATGTTTTTACCCTACGCTTTTAGGGAACTTGCCGGCGCAGGGGCCCTTGCCGCGAGCGCTGAGTGTGGAACTTCAGCAGCCTGCTGGCAATGCTATTGCCGACAAGAAACCTTGTCGTAGCTAGTCGCAGCACACTTAGGTTGTTGAGCGAACTCGAAAACGAAGCAAGGGCGCGACATTAGTCGCATCATGCTTAAGTCGTTGAGCGTGCTTGAAACAAAGTAAGGGTGCGGTTAGCCACGAGTTGGTTCCTCCGCGCACAGGTTTTCCATACCAAGTGCGGTCGTTCAAGGAAGATAACTCAAAAATTTAAAAATTTGATTGCTCAAACTTTGGCAACTTAGCTTTTGTGTCGTTTGCTTCCCGGCAAGGCAGGGTTTTCTTGAACGGCACTTGGTCCATACCACTATCTTCCTTCCTCCCCGGCAAATTTGTGCGCGAGGAAACCTTCCTCTGCTGGAGGAAAAAGGCAGAAGAGAAAATATAGATATGGAGCTCTCGGGCTCGTTATTGCTTACCGGGGGTAGGTGCTGCACAAAGTGTCAGATAGTACATGCAAGTGAATGGAAAGGCATGAAATGACAAGTTGTGCGATGCACATGAGCTTTACTGATGCACGGGGTCTGCGCTCGGCTTTGTACAAAGGTTTACATGCAACAGCGGCAAGACTTGTACAAAAGTTGGTTGCCGGAGCAGATCACGGCAACCGCGCCTTATGGGTAAAACTTGCGAAGATGCTCGATGTTCCAGGAGTTGCTCATCGGTAAGCCTTCTTCGGTCTCAAGGCGGACAGCGCCGGGCCTTGTGACTTGTTTCACCCGATAAGGGCCTTCCCACTTCGGCGTCAACTTGTTGGAATTCTTAGCGGACTGAACGCGCTGAAGAACAAGGTTGCCTTCCTCGAGACTTCTGGCTTTAACTTTGCGGCTATGGTAGCGGCGCAAAGATTGCTGGTATCGAGCAGCTCGTACAACAGCCTGAAGACGGTCTTCCTCAAGGAGCAGTGCGTCATCTTGGCGCAGCTGCTCTTGCTCGAGCTCATCATAAGCGAGCACTCGAGGTGACCCGTATACGAGTTCCATGGGGAGAACTGCCTCTGCTCCATAGACAAGAGCAAAGGGTGTCTGTCCGGTGGCTCGATTTGGTGTCGTCCTGATCGACCAAAGAGCCGCCGGCAACTCCTCGATCCAGTTTCTTCCGCACTTGTGCAGCCTGTTGAAAGTCCTCGTTTTGAGTCCGCGCAGCACTTCAGCGTTTGCCCTCTCCGCTTGACTGTTGCTCCTCGGGTGAGCAACAGAAGCGAAGCAGACCTTGGCGCGAAGGTCTTGGACGTACTGCATGAAGGTGCGACTTGTGAATTGTGTGCCGTTGTCGGTGATGATCCTGTTAGGGATCCCGAAACGGCAAACAATTGACCTAAAGAACTTGACTGCTGATTGTGCGGTCACCTTTCTCACTGGTTCTACTTCCGGCCAGTTTGTGAACTTGTCGATGGCGACGTACAAGTACTCAAAGCCCCCTGCTGCGCGGGGAAAGGGGCCGAGGATGTCGAGCCCCCAGACCGAAAATGGCCAGGACAAAGGTATCGTCTGGAGAGCTTGAGCTGGTTGATGTATCTGTTTGGAATGGAACTGGCACGCTTCACACTTGGTTACTTGTGCAGTTGCATCCTGGAGGGCTTCTGGCCAAAAGAAACCTTGCCGGAACGCCTTGCCGGCAAGTGCTCTTGCGCCAATGTGGTGACCACATATGCCTCCATGTATCTCTGCCAACAGCTTCTGTCCATCTTCCCGGGGAATACACTTCAATTTCACGCCGTTGAGTCTTCTTCTGTACAGTTCGTTGCCGACAAACTGATACATACTTGACTGCCGAATTATTCTTTCTGCTTCTTCTGGCTCTTCGGGAAGTTCTCCTATTTGAAGGAATTGGACAATCTGCTGCGCCCATGTTGGGGCCTGCGGCTCAGCAACAAGGACTAAAGGTATCTGTGCTGCTGCGGGAACGTCAGCTTCCACGGCAAGAACTTGCGGCTCAGCTGGAGCTTGACGTTCCCCGGCAAGCTCGCCGGGGCAAAGCTTGTCGGGAACGCCTGCTTCAACTGTACAAACCCTTGGGCTTGCAGGAGCAGACTACTCCTCAGCAATCTTGTCATTGATCTTGGGGACCTTGTTGGCGGCGGCTTCAGGAAGCTCTGCCGGCAAGTAGTCACCAGAAACCAACTTTCTCTTCTTACTTTGTCCAGCTGATGGTGTTACGGATGGTTGAGTTAGCTTGAGCACAAAAATCCCTGGTTCCACGGGTAGCTTTAGTGCAGCACACTTTGACAGGCCATCTGCGATGTCGTTCTGAGCTCTTGGAATGTGCTCCATCTGTAAGCCTTCAAAGTGCTCTTCAAGCTTTCTCACTTCATCGACGTATGCCTCCATCAATGGACTCTGGTAGCTCTTGTTCACTTGGCGGACGACCAACTGCGAGTCACCCCGCACAATCAGCTTCTTTATCCCAAGTTCTGCCGCGATTCTGAGGCCGGCAAGCAATCCTTCATACTCTGTGGTATTGTTCGTTGCCTGCTCCTTGGGAAAGTGCATTTGGATGACGTACTTGAGGTGCTCTCCGGTGGGTGCGACAAGCAGCACGCCGGCACCGGCGCCTTGCAACGAGAAGGCACCATCAAAGTACATTATCCATTCCTTGCTTGCTTCCTTGACGGGGATGCTCGTCTCTGGAATCTCTTCGCCTGGCGTTTGTGTCCATTCTGCTATGAACTCCGCCAATGCTCTGCTCTGGATAGTTGAAGTACTCTCAAACTTAAGGCCAAAGCTTGACAGTTCTAGTGCCCACTCGACAATCCTGCCTGTTGCTTCTGGATTTTGGAGTATCCTCTTCAGGGGAAAGCGAGTGACCACTGTTATCTCATGCGCTTGGAAGTAGTGGCGCAGCTTTCTCGAGGCCATGAGAAGGCCGAAAAGCAGCTTCTGCACACCAGAGTACCTTGATCTAGCCCCCTGCAGAAGGGAGCTGACAAAGTAGACTGGGCGCTGCACCATCTTCTTCCGCACTTCCTCTTGCATCTGCGCAGTTCCATCCTTGTCGGGGCCAGAGCTTGCCGGGGAAGCCCCCTGCTTGTCGCTGGACGTGCTTGCCGGGGCTGTTGGCTCATCATCTGCCTCCCTCTCCGCTACTAACGCAGCACTAACCACTTGATTGGTTGCCGCTAGGTATAGCAGCAACTTCTCTTGTGGCTTAGGTGCGACAAGTATTGGAGTGGAGGACAGGTACTTCTTCAAGTCTTGCAGCGCCGCCTCCGCTTCCGGAGTCCATTTCATTGGACCTGCCTTTTTCAAGATTTTGAAAAACGGCAAGGCGCGTTCTGCAGACTTAGAAATAAACCTGCTGAGAGCAGCCACGCAGCCGGCAAGCCTTCGTACATCCTTGACGCGCTTCGGTGCTCCGATCTGCTCGATGGCTTTAATCTTGTCGGGATTGGCTTCAATCCCTCTCTGGGAGAAAAAGAACCCGAGAAGCTTGCAGGAGGGGACTCCAAACACGCACTTCTCGGGGTTGAGCTTGAGTTGGATCTTGCGCAGATTCGCAAAGGTTTCATCTAGATCTTGTATCAGAGTAGCCCTGTCCTTGCTCTTGACCACTATATCATCCATGTAAGCTTCTACATTTCTGTGTATCTGTGGCTCAAAAGCTGTATGGACTACCCTTGCAAACGTTGAACCGGCATTCTTCAATCCAAAAGGCATGCGTATGAAGCAATAAGTGCCACATGGAGTAATGAATGCGGTCTTCTCCTCGTCTTCTTCAGCCATAAATATCTGGTGGTATCCTGACTATGCATCAAGAAATGAAAGCAACTCGCATCCAGCTGTGGAGTCAGCAATCTGATCAATGCGTGGCAAGGGAAATGGATCTTTGGGACAAGCTTTATTCACATCGGTGAAGTCAATACAAAGCCTCCACTTCCCATTCGCCTTGCGTACGACAACAGGGTTGGCCAGCCACGTGGGATGGAGTACACCTCTGACAAGGCCTGCCGCTTCCAGCTTCTTGATTTCTTCAGCGATAAACTCTTGGCGCTCCACTGCTTGTTTTCTAACCTTCTTCTTAACGGGCCGCGCGTGAGGACAAACGGCAAGCTTGTGCTCAATTACTTTCCTGGGAACACCGGGGATGTCAGACGGTTGCCATGCGAACACGTCGACATTCGCCCGCAGGAAAGCAACGAGCGCGCTTTCCTATTTGGGGTTGAGCGTGGCACTGATGGTGAAAGTACCACCAGTGTCGTCCTCCTTGGCGGACACCCTCTTTGTCTCTGGTGGAGCTGCCATTGCCTTCTTGCACTTGCCGGTGGAGCTCGATGGTGCGTCCTCGACGGCAGCGCAGCACTCCGAAGAGGTGCGTTTGCAGGAGTGGGCCCCAAAGCTCTTGCCGGACTTGGTCTTGTTCTTCCCCCCGGGAGCTTCAGCGGCAAGTGTTTTGCTATCTGTTGCGGCTGCTGCATCCCAGTAAATCTTGTCGGCACAGATAAGGGCGTCCTTCTTGTCGCCGGGGACAGAGATGACGCTTATCGGGCCTGGCATTTTGAGCATGTTGTAGGCATAATGAGATGCTGCCATGAACTTGGCGAGCGCTGGACGACCAAGTATTCCATTGTAAGGCAAAGGAATATCAGCAACGTCAAAGGTGATCCTCTCGGTTCTGAAGTTCAGCTCTCCACCAAATGTCACTAGCAGTGTGATCTTCCCCTTCGGCTTGCTCCTTCCCGGGTTGATCCCTTGGAACATGCCGGTTTCCTCGAGCTCGCTGTCGGGGATCTGGAGTTTCCGGACCACAGCGGAGGAGATCAAGTTCAGGCCGGCCCCACCGTCAACCAGCATCTTGGTGACCTTGAGGTTGCGGATAGTTGGTGAAACCAACATCAGCAAGCACCCGACCGCAGTGGTGCGATCAGGGTGGTCCTCAATGTCGAAGATGATAGGCGTGCTGGACCACTTCAGAAGTTTGCACGACTCGACGGGTGGCCCTACTGCATTAACTTCTCGCACCCATTGCTTGAGTTGGCGGTGGGAAGTATGCAGAGAAGCACCTCCGTCAACGCACAGAACCTCTGTGGCCTTCTGGAACTCCTGCTCGCTGTTATCTCCGTCATCCATGTCTTCGTCGTCGTCTTCGTCTTCGTCCTTGTCGCGGCCGCGGGGAGGTCTGTCTCCTTGCCGCTGCTTAGCCTTGCTGCGGCGTCCTCCCCGGCCGTTGAATGGCCGCTTCTTGCCGGACTCTACACCACCTCCCTGGGCCTTCTTCTTGTCGCGTCGCTCGTACTCAGCTTTCTGCTGCTCGACAAGGTACTCGACCCTTTTGCAGTTCTGGAGGTCGTGGCCCTTGGTGCGGTGGATCTTGCAGTACTGCTTGTCGGAGCCGTCCTGCTTGTCGGTGGCCGCCACAGCGGCAGCCTCCTTGCCGGAGCCACCAGTCTGGGCTTTCTTGGCGCCAGCCTCCTTGCCGGACTGCTGAACGACCAATACTTCTTTGTTCTTCTTTTTCCTGTTGTTCCGCCGCCGGTTCTTTTTTGCCGGGGCGGCATCCTCACTATCTGTCCCCCCTGCTCCAGTATCCTCTCCGGGGAGTCTCCTCCCCTCCTCAGCGCGTGCGCACTTGTCGGCCAGGGCATAAAGCTCACTGCACATCGCCATTTCCTCCCTCATCCTGCGGTTGCGCACGTTCTGGTGGAACGCGCTAATAACCGCGGCAGGGTGGACGTCTGGGATGTTGTGCTGGACGCGGCTGAATCTCTGGATGTACTTTCGCAGGGACTCTCCTTCCTTCTGGGCAAGTATATGAAGGTCACTCTCCTGGCCATGGGGCTTGTGGCCACCCGTGAAGGCGCCGACAAACTGATGGCACAGGTCAGCCCAAGAAGAGATGGAGTTCTCCGGCAAGTGCATGAGCCAAGATCTGACGTTTGGCTTGAGCACTAGCGGGAAGTAGTTTGCGAGTATCTTCTCGTCTCGTCCCCCGGCAGCCTGCACCGCGATGGTGTAGATGCTGAGGAACTCCGACGGATGAGTCTTGCCGTCGTACTTCTCGGGTACGTCGGGCTTGAAGTTCTTCATGCTGGGCCACTGGACTTGCCACAGCTCACGAGTGAACGCGGGACAACCCGCCGCGTATGGCAAGTCGCCTGGTTCTCCGGGCGCGTGCATGTCGACAGCGGGCCCAGCGCGCTGGTCGGATTGTCGCCGCGCTTCCCTTCGACGCTCGATGCGAGTTCGAGCGTCCTCTTGTCGTCTGTCGTCAAGGACTTGGCGTTGATCGCGGCGAGCTCGTGGATCCGACGACGCCGTAGAGTCGCCGTCGATGTTGATCCCGCGAGTCGGCGATTTTGGCCTTCGGGGCGGGGAGTGCACGGTGGTTGCACCCCCGGCAGTCTTGTCGCCATCAGCCCGCGCCTGGCTAGCTTGCCGCGGCCGCGATGTCGTCGGCTGCTGCGGAGTATCGTTGTTGGCGAAGGCGATGAGGCTCTGGATGGTAGCCCTCCAGTCGTCGGCCTTGTCTGCCGCTGGAGGGAAGTCGAGGAGTAGCTGAGCTCGAGCTAGAGCTTCTGCTGGAGTGGAGGGTAACGGCGGCGAACGGTGCGAGGAGCGGGACACGCTCGGACTTCTAACTACGTTAGAAGGAGCATTGTCCCGTCCCGGCGACCGAGCCTTGCTCGTGCCGGCATGCTGGTGCGCATATTGGCCTTGAGCGTCTCGGGACCCGCCAGCTTGACCTTGTCCCAGCAAGCGTATGGTACCTTGAGTACCACGTCGCTGCCGGTCCCGCGCCTCCTGAGGCGGGCGCGGTGCATGCACGGACGCCGAGGTCTTGGAGTGCGCCCGGTCATCCGTCTTGTCCTTGGACTTGGCGGCGCCGTGAGTTTCCTCACCGACGTCCGTCCTTCCGCCAGCGTCTACCCCACCAACCGCTGGCTCCGGTGGTGGCGGGATCGACGCGGACATGCCTGCTACCTCCGAAGCCTTCTTCTTCGGCGGCATGTCGATGAAGTCGATGAAGTTGGTGAAGATTTCGCTCGCGTGAACACTGGATTAGGTTCACACGACCTCAACGCACCCCCTACCTGGCGCGCCAAAGATGTCGGGGAAACTGATCGCCCACGAACACCTATGGGACCGGAGCCCCTTTTCGGTACGGCAAGGGGGCGGAGGATGCACGAAGAGCAGATCGAGGCGAACACGCGAGCAGTTTACCCAGGTTCGGGCCGCACGGATGCGTAAAACCCTACTCCTGCCTTGGTTTGTATTGCGTTCTGGGCTCGGGAGCGAGAAGAACTACAGTGCTGATCGCTAGCAGTACCGAGCGTGAGAGTGATCGATGATCCGAACCCCTTCTACGTTGCGCATGGGCCTCCTTTTATAGGTCAAAGGGGTCACCGACAGGTGGCAACGCAGTCGAGGGTAAAAATGTAAAATGGGTGGTAGTTGGAACAGTGTATGCATAGTGCTCTATACCTAACTCTGACGGCAGGGGACAAGGGCATTGAATGCCCGTCGCCGTCGCCCTAAACAATGCAAAAAGCATCCGGCAGGGCGCCACCGTTCGCCACGACGGTGGCCTCATCATCGCACCTTGCCACCGTGTACCCCAGGCTGCACAGCCTTCCGCCACGTGCACCTGGAAGGGTCCCAGAGCGACACGTGGGTGGATGCGCTGGAGCGCGGGCACCTAGTGGAAGTTTGCCGCGACAAATGTCTTGCCGCGGTTGCTACCTTGCCGCGCCCAGGAGCTTGTCGCTCTCCGGGCCTTGCCGGGACGTGTGGCGCGTCGCGGCAAGTCTCTTGAAATGTCACGTTTGGCCTTCCCGACAAGCTCCTCTTGCCAGGGTCTTGCGCCAGTGAAGTGGTCTTGAGTGATCTCATGCCTCGAGTGGCCTTCCCGGCAAGCTCCTCTTGCCGGTGTCTTGTTTCTTTAATCTTGAATACTTTGTTCTTGAATGGCTCCAAGGGAACCATAGTGAGCCTTGGCGGCCGCACGACAAGCCCTGCCACGGGACGCTGCGACTGCCCGTGCACAAGTTCGGGATACTAAGGTACCCCTACTTTAGTACACCGACATAAGTAAGATTAGAAAGGAGGGAAATTACCAAAGTATAAAAATGTCTCTTATATTTCTGCTAATAAAAAGGAGAGTTTCTCCCAAGTTTCCCCTATTGTTTCTAATGATAAACCAGGATATGTGGAGAAGCTTCATCTCCAACCACTCCCTCCTAAGGTGAAGAAGAAGAAAAAGAGGAGGAAGAGGAGCAAGAAGGAAGAAGAATGGGTATCGACCTGGCCTGAGCATATTCCTCCCATCAACTTTTATCCTAACGGTTGTAAGTTTAAAGAAGAAGGTGAAGTTTATTGCCTTAATTATCATCTTGATGATACGTCCGTAGGTACTATTGAAGATGATTTTGATTATGATATGCATGTTACTTATTGTGATTGGGAAAATGATGATAATGCTACTTATGATCTTGAAAATCTTTTTGGTACCAACTCTGAAAGTGATGATATGGAAAGCTCTAAGCTTGGGGTTGATAGGATTGCAAATCCTTTACCCACTAGTGATGTGATAATTGATAATTCTTTTGCTAGTAAGAATAAAGACAACATGTTTACAAATATAGTTGCTAGCAATGACAATGCTCTTCTCTACTATGATGATGTTATAACTCCAATCTATAGTGATTATAAAGGTACCTATGACATAAGGAGAAATTATCCTTATGAAACTTGTCATAATCATGGAGGGAATTACTCCCTTGTTGAACACCATCTTCCTAATACACAATTAATCTATAGTGTTCAAGTTGTTTATGATAGTCCTACTCCCACTATTACCAATGAGAAAGATTATGCTTATGTGGAGAGTAAGAGTACCTTTTTGCATGTGGATCATGGTAACAATGCTTTATGTGATGCTTATATTGTTGAGTTTATTCGTGATCCCAGTGAAAATTATTATGAGAAGGGAACATGTGCTTATAGATATTTCAATAATATCAAGTTCCCTCTCTTTATGTTGAAGGTTTTGAAGCTGCACTTGTTTTGTCTTCCTATGCTTATTGCTTTGTGCTTCAATGAATTATTCTATTGCAATATTCCTATGCATAGGAAGCACGTTAGGCTTAAATGTGTTTTGTATTTGCTTCTTGATGCTCTCTTTTGTTCTTCAACTCTTATTCCTACGAGAGCATCATTAAAGTCTTAAGCCATTCTTTATGGCTATAAAGAAAGAGCTCTAGGGAGACAACCCTTGTTATCTTTGCTTTCAGTTTGTTCTTTCAGTTTTTAGTGGTCTTGATGTTTGTTACTACTGTAGCAACATCATTGTATCTTTATTTTTCAGCTTTGTGCCAAGTTTAGCCTCCGATTGCAAGAAAGTTCCAAAGTTGTGACGTGCAGTCCAGAAAACAGATTCTGTCCTTGGACAGAAAAATTCGTATAAAATCAACAGATCATCTTTTTGATCTGAATTTTTTTTGACAGCGTGCTCTATACAATTGGCTTTCGGGCGTCTGTTCTGAGTTTTTTGATTTGAGTTACAGAAGTGCCCCGAAAAAATTATTTACTACCTGCTGGTCTTTTTTTCACAGATTCTGTCCTGTTTTGCCTTTTCTTCGTTTTGCAAACCTTGAGCTTGCTTTTTCTTTGCAAAAACCTTTTGGCAATCTTGAGAAACAGTAGCTCTTCAAGATTATCTTTATTTCCAGTAGGGAAAAATTATTTTATTGTGGGTACTAACCTCGCTAATCAGATTATGATGAGTTATGTATGAAGGGAGTTTTCAAGTGTGCGAGGGAAGATGATAAAAGAAGATTCAGGAGTGTCAAACGCTCAAGCTTGGGGATGGCCCCGTGCACCCCCAAGAAATATTCAAGAAGACTCAAGCGTCTAAGCTTGGGGATGTCCCCGTGCATCCCCTTCTCCATCAACAATTATCAGTTCGTCTTTCGTTCCACTATATTTTAATCACTTCATGTGTTATGTGCTATGCTTGGAGCGTCTCGCTCTTAGTTTCCTTTTTAGTTTTCTTTAGCTTTGCTTGCTGTTCATAATAAGTTAGATCGTAGCCGTCATTGTTTGGGATAGAAATACGCTCCACTCCACTGTAGAACACAACATAGGCTTGCATGCGTATCTTCTTGTGTGTGTGTTCTTTATCTTTTCATAGCTGCTGTCATGCTTAGCTCTTAGTTTTCATGCTTATCTTTTTAAGAGCTCTTGTTTAGGTTGTTGCTTCTGGAACTCTCTTGAGTTATCATGCTTATCTTGTTAAGAGAGTTGGCTTCTGTGGCACAGGTTGATATGTCTATGATAAAAATGCTATGTGCATAATGGTGCTTAGTAGTTCATGTTTTCTTATGGTTGGTCTCAAATAGCTGGGGGTTCTTAATGTGTTATTGAAGTACCAGCATGATTTGTTTGCCTATGATGTGGTATGGTTTAGTGATATCTTCCTCCAAGAATTTATTTTGATTGACTTGGTATATGCTCACGCATATTTAAGACTGTAAAGAAAGTCTATCAAGCCTTGATGATCTTTAATTTCTGAGTAGTGATATAACTTCCATGCCCGATTCAATGTTGCTTTGTCGCTCTGCATGATTATGGCCGTCATTGCTCTCTTAGTTGGTCGCTCCCAGTCTTTTGCTAGCCTTCACCTGTACTAAGCGGTCTGACTGCTTGTGCATCCAAAATCCTTGAAACCAGTTATGCCATATGAGTCCACCATACCTACCTATATGTGGTATTTCACCGCCACTCCAAGTAAATTTACATGTGCTACCTTTAAAACCTTCAAAATAATTCCTTGTTTTTGCAATACATAGCTCATGGGAAAGTAGCTTAAAAACTATTGTGGTAAAGAATATGTCGCTTATGTATCTTATTTCTTATAAGTTGCTTGTTGAGCGGTATCCATGTTTCTGGGGACGCCATCAACTGTTACACTTTTGTTGAATATCATGTGAGTTGCTATGCATGTTCGTCTTGTCTGAAGTAAGGGTGATTTGCCATAAGTTGAATGGTTTGAGTATGCATATTGTTAGAGAGGAACATTGGGCCGCCAACCAAAGCCATGTATCATGGTGGAAGTTTCAGCTTGGACATTAATCCTCAATCTCTTATGAGAATATTATCTGTTGTTGAATGCTTAAGCATTAAAGAGGAGTCCATTATCTATTTTCTATGTTGTCCCGGTATGGATGTCCTCAAGTTGAGATCTATCAAAAACGAGAAATCAAATGCGATCTATCTCCTTGGACCTTTGTACAGGTGACATAGAGGTACCCCTTTGTTACACTTGGTTGAAACATATGTAATGCAATGATAATCCATGGAAATCCGAGCTAACTAGGACAAGGTGCGAGCACTATTGGTATTCGATGCATGAGGCTTGCAACTTATAGGATGCCTTATGCATAACACATATGAAGTATTACTACCGTTGACAAAATTGTTTCTATGTTTTCAAAATAAAAAGCTCTAGCACATGAGTAATCCCTGCTTCCCTCTGCGAAGGGCCATTCTTTTACTTTTATGTTGAGTCTCCACCTTCTTTCTTCAAAGCACCAACTATTGAGAGCATGATTGTCATTCTGAGTGTAATGTGCATTGTCCCAAAGTATTACATTGTCTTCTGCATGATTGTGATATCGCTTATTCTGAAATCATTGTATCTAGTCGCCACTTAAACTTCGGAGGTGCTCCTGCATTTATGTTTTGCTTCACTAAAGGGGGCAAGCGAGGTATCACTTTGTCATGTTTGCACACCATGCTCACTACAAATCTATTGGGTGTTTCAGTATCATATTGTAAACTTTCAGTTCTTTGTGATATTTTCGTGAGGCAACTTAATTACTAAAGATTCATTATCTCAATAAGCATTTGTCATGTGATTGTGAAAGACTCTTTGGTAGCATGTCACCACCGAAATTATGCTTGTTATCATTTACCTACTCGAGGACGAGCAGGAATTAAGCTTGGGGATGTTGATACGTCCAAAACGTATCTATAATTTCTGCTTGCTCCATGCTTCTTTTGTGTGATATTGCTATGATATTTATGCACTTCCATACACTTTTGATCATATTTGGACTAACCTATTAACTCAGTGCACCCCAATGCCAGTTTCTGTTTTCTGCTGTTTTTGTATTTCAGGTTTTCCCATTACTTAAATTGCCAGAAAAATTCCGGGAAAAATATATAAAAAATCAGCGCTCCAGAAGCTTCCACGCGCCAGAAGTGGGGCCAGAGGGGAGCCAGGGGCAGCCCAGGCGGCCTGCCTACGCGGCCCCACCCCTGGCCGCGCCGGGGGGGCTCCTGGGCCCCCCTCTCCGCCTCTGGTGACCCCCTTTGGCATATATTTACCTCGCGTCCCGAAACCCTCGATTCCAGACCCCTTTTCTCCAGAAGCTATTCCGATCTCCGCCGCCATCGCCACCAAGTTTCGGGGGACCAGAATTCCTGTGCTGGCATCCTGCCGTGACGAGGAAGTGCCCCCGGATTCATCTCCATCGACGTTGCTTCCTCCCTCCATGATGCGAGAGTAGTTCCTCCACGGGGCTGAGGTTTCTACCAGTAGCTATGTGGTCAATTCTCTCTCCCATGATGTGATCTTCGTTGTGATCATAGGCTATGTTAATCTATGGTGATCCCATGATATTTCCCCTTCCTCTATGTATTGGATTGATGTACTCACTTGTCTTTATCTAGTATAATCTCCGAGACCAAGGTGACAGCGGTCTATTGGACATGGATTAGAAGAATATTTTCATGAGTGATTTTGTAATGCCCAGGATGGGACTATACCTCCTACGTGTCGAGGCACGACTTAAAGGTATAAGCCCATCCTAGAATGATCTCAAGTTTGGTATCTTTGCACGACTCATGTAAAAGAGGGATTAAATTGCAAAAGGAGATAGTTGGCTTACACTCGCCACTTCACACAATATATTACATGAGCAAAACATCATACAAAACATCACAACCCGACTACGGGCGAAGATCAAAAGAAAGATACCAAAACAACATAAAGCCACAGGTCAGGATCGAATCCTAGTAGAAACCACTACTGATCGTCGAAACGTCACAAGCATATGGCCAAACTTCATCGAGCTCCCAGTGTAGAACTGAACCAACTCCTGCATCAAACTCGCCTGAACCTGCATCTGGTGTGGTGAAGTAACTGTGAGCCACAAAGGACTCAGCAATCCCGTTCCCGGGTAACACGACTATTTAAGCCTTGGGTGTGGATAAGGCTGAAGAAAGAACAAGAGGTGAAGGAACAACAAGAGTCTGCAGCAGCAACTAGCACTAGCTTACGTAATAGAGAGCGAGAAGAGAAGGTGCCTCGGACGAGAGATGATCACGAAGTGATCCTAGCTAAAACTCAACAAACATAACCCCACCGTGTTCAACTCCCGAATCCCTATTCGGAAATTGACAGTCACGGTACACACGCTGGTAGTGTATTGGAACATGGTGTCAAGTTTTCTACAACCGGATATTAACAAGCTCCCATCCGCCACATAACCGCGGGCACGGCTTTCGAAAGTTCAAACCCTGCAGGGGTGTTCCAACTTGACCCATTACAAGCCCACGATCCGCGGAGTCGCAACTCCATAAGTGGGAAGACCCGAGTATTCTCGGAATCCCGTGCTCAAGTTAAACCGAACTAAGGTAAGGCTAATCCAGCAAATCCTCCCGGCGTGTCGACACCCAGATAGGTAGCCGCGCGTATCTAGTCTCAGGACACGACCGGATGGGCGATTCTACAGGTTTTTACCAAACCTCGAGTTTCCTCGTGGTGGCCCCGCAGAACCCCCGTTTCGGACCAACACTCATGTGGAGCACTGGCCCGGGGTTGTTGAATTAAAATAAAAGGGATAGCTAGTCCCTATGCAAGTTTTATTAGTTATTAGGCGAATAGTACCAAATGTTGGGACTTGCTGGAAAAGACTTAGCACTTAGCGGTTTATCAAGGGGGTCCCATACACCCCAACCGTGTTAGGAACGCATAATCAAGGAACATAACACCGGTTTATACGGTTCCTAACGGCATGAGCGGAACAAATCACCAAGCAAAAGGCTTAGACTTCCACCCTTGCCAATATATAGATGATTTCATTTAAGCATTTATATAGTGTGATATAACCCAACCAAACTCCAACATGAAGCAAGCATCTTCAATCTTCACCTGCAACTAACAATGCTATAAGAGGGGCTGAGCGAAGCCTACGTATAGCCAATCACTGGTTTGCATAGGTAGGGTGGTTAGACAGGATCATGGTTACAATAGGAGGCTGACAGGAAAGACATGGGCATCGATGCAAAACTATAGATCGAGACTTCTAGCAATAGGCAAAAATAGTAATGGTATCCGGGTTCGGTCATCTTGCCTGGGATTCCACAAGGAAGAAGAACGGATCCATGAAGAAGACGGAGCAACATAGACGAGCGAATCCTCACAACTCCGGAACGAAACCGAAGCTAACAAGAGAAGCAACCGGAAAGAAAGAAACAACACGGTAAACACACAAGCATAAACATGGCATACGATGCACATCCAAGTATGATGCATGTCCGGTTTAAATATGCATGGCATGGCAAAGTGCACAAACAAAACTACAAGTTAAGTGGGGCTCAATATGCAACGAGTTGCATATTGACGAAGCACCACATTTAATTATTTAGTTGACTCTCATTTACTTACAAGACAAGATTAAATATTTGTTAACATGGCAAGAGGTGAAGCATAATAAAACTACACTATTTAGGCATTTTAAATGAGTCCGGAAATAACAACAACATCTCCGGAAAATCCCCATGAGCATGTTTAGTAATTATAAAGCAACAACAATTAAACATTTTAGTGTTGTTAACATGATGCGGATGACATGATCAAGTTTATGCAATTATTAGATAGAGGTTAACAAGAGAGATATGAAGTAATTGTCACCGTGGTGGAATGAAAGGGTGCCACGGCAACGATCCGAAAATGATGCAACGCAACATCTCGGTTCCGGTAACTCGTCGAGAGACCGGTGCAAAAGGAAAGATGGCGTGAGCGAGTCAAACGAGATGAAAGGTGGGGCGATCCCGTCACCGGGTTCCCACGAGTCGGCGATGAGGCAACCGAGGAACATGACAAACGGACGAAACGGGCACGGTGCACACAAGGGAAACAACTCATACATCACAACATTCATCCACGGGTCATCGTCTCGGGTTATACCTTCAAAACACTCGTTTCGGGACGGTTCGAGATCGTAGAGGAAGGAGTCGTTCTCGCGAGTCGTAGAGGAACTAGCCGTTCGCGAGGCGGTAGTTGTACTCGGGCGATGGTAGCGGAAGTAGTGGTACACGGGTCGTCAACGAAGTAGTCGTTCCGTTCGTAGAGGTACTTGCGGTCTCGGCGACGGTAGGGGTACACGGCGACGGTAATTGTTCACGTTCGTAGATGTACTCGTCATCGTAGCCGTTCGGTCGTCGTGGTACTTGTGCGTGGGGTACTTGTCGCGTCGCCGGATGTGTAGTCGTTCTCGTCCGTAGTTGTACTTGTCACGGAGGGGTACTCGGCGTCGGTCTCATACATGGTTCTTCGGTCTTGCCGGTCTCGGTCTCGGATCGACGTTATGTAGTTGTACTAGGCACCGGCGATGGAGATTCTTGGACTTGCAGAAAAAAAACAACAGTAACAAGAACAAGCACGGCACGGCACGGAGCAGCGAGGAGGAGCGGCGGGCGGCTCGCGCTGCGGTGCTGTTGCAGTCTGAAGATGGAGAGGAGGCAGGAGGGAGCTCGAGGAGGGCCCGAGGTCGATGCAGGAGGGCGAGGTAGAGGCCGTCGCTGGCGGCTTGGAGAAGGGAGGCCACGGCGCTGGCTTGGGGCGGCCGGGATCGCGATGGGAGGAGCGGACTGGCGCGGTCCCGCACTGGAGAGGGTGGCGTCCAGGCGCTGGCGACGGAGGGAGCCACGGGCATCTTGCCTAGGAACGGGCGCTCGGGGCCGGGGCAACCGACAAGGCCGGGGCCAGGCGCTGACTGCCTGCGCGGGGAGGAAAAAGGCGTCGGGGGGCGCCGGGCTTCGACCTCCCTGGAGAACGACGGGGGAAAGGAGGGCCCCGCTCGCGCGACTGGAGAAGGAGGGAGGGGCGGCCGGCGGATCCTCTGGACGAGGCAGGGCGCTGACGACGGGCGAAGACAGAAGAGGGCGCTCGGGGTCTCGATCGGGGAAGGGGCGAGGCACGGAGGGAAGAAGGACGAGAGGTGCGGTGGCTGGGGTCGAGAGGAGAGGCTGGCGGCGGGGAAGAGGGACGAGCGGGTCGGGAGTTGGGGTCGGTCGCTGGGTGAGCTAGGGTTTAGAAGGCAGGCTGGGCCTAGGTGGGGGAATGGGCCTTGAGGCTGAGATGGCCCAAGGAGACCTGGAGGAGGCTTGGGCCTAGGGAGGCCTGGGAGGGCGGCTGGGATCTTTTCCCTTTTAACTGATTAAAAAAAACAGAAAAGAAAGAAGAAGAAAAGGGAAGAAAAGAAAAGGTTAGGGAAGAGATTTAAACACGGAGTTAAATCTCTGGACTCACACAAAATGTCAGGGATTTAATTAAAATAGAAGGAGGGTTTTTGGAAGATGAAAATTCAAACAAGTTTGAATAAATGTCGAACTGTTTGAATTTAGAAAACCCTTTAGATGAAGTCCAAATGGGTTGGAATTTCAAGAGATGGCCCTACACATTAGATGTGATTTATGGGAAGATTTGGAACATTTATGGAAGAAATAAAATTGCATCACAATTTTACTAAAAGGCCTCAAAGGAAGAAATGAAGTTGAATTGGATAAAAGAAAATGGACGAACGGTGCAAATGTGTTATAGGTGATTCCAAGGAATGGAATATTTATTAATATAGCTCCCTAATAATATTGAGAGGCTTTCATATGTTTTAAAGAGAAGACATCTTCCTTCGATTTAAATGGACCGAAGGCCCACACGGATTATTTAAGTTGAGATGCAAAATAAAAAATGACATGATGGCATGATGACATGATGCAATGCAAAATAAATAACACAAGCAAAAATAAAACACACGGGAGAACCCGGAACATCTGGAATCTTCTGGAATCTTCTGGGATCTTCTGGGACGTCGGTCTCGGGCGTCCAACTCTCCCGCACTAACAGAGGATCTCGACCCGAGATCCTAGAGATATCACCGGGTAAAAACGGAAGAGGAAGAGGTAAACAAAGTTGCTTCTTTGACAGATGAGTGAAACCAAAGAACCTTGAGAGGTTGAACAAACTTGAAAGAAGAATACAACAGAGATGAACGAAGATGAAAACACTTCGTTAGAAAAGAGGAACAAGGAGCATTATGAGAACCTTGAAGGCTGAAAGACATGAAACATTAGCTTACGAACCAAAAGAATATGAAACCGAAATTGTATGGCCAAGGAATAAGAATGTCAAAATTTGGACAGCACTCCGTCTGAAAATGGAAGGAATGAACAAGAACTTGAGGAGATGGGAAGATACTTGATGAAATCAACAACACATTGCCTCCGAAACAATTAAAAGAATCGCACAAGGTTAAGAAAGATTCAGACAGCACTCCGGTTGAAAAGAGAGGCAAACTAGATAGATGGCGGAACTGAATGAAGAATACAACACTCCGGTTAAATGATAAGCAAGGAAAAGAACATGATCTCGATAAAACAAGATGATGGTTAAAGAGAGGAACATCACAATGCCTTCGGAATGAAAGAATATAAGCTAGGTCATTGGAAAGAAAAGAACGGAGAAGAAAAAGACAACTTCTCCCACGAATGCATTTGAAAGAGCATCCTTACGAAGAAGGGTTGAATGGGGTTGATGGAAAATCAACAACGAAAAGCATAAGCTCGTTGTGGGCTTATGGAAAACATCTCAAAATTAAGAGGTGATAACCAGCCACTTACGAAAACATTTGATTGGATTGAGATCAACAAGGAGACGATAAACTTATCTCACCGGAATGATAAATGAAGAACTTGGGTCATTTATAAGCACCATAATCAGCAACAATCCTTAGGGAAAGCTTTTAGGTGAATTATAACCCAAGATGACTCCAACGAATAAATTGAAGGGTTGAAAACATGTCCTGAACAAGGAAAAATGATGGTTTTAAATATCTCATTCTTGAAACTCGTGAATCATAAAACATGAAGGAATTGTCAAGAATGACATAACACCATCTGAAAAGATAAGGTAGAAAGAATTGCACTTGGAAAGCATGATGAAGAATGCTTGAGCTCCAACAAGAATCTTGAAGAACACTTCGAGTATGAACTAAATCATGATGAACCACCATGAGAACTCCGGTAATGAAAGCATGAGAAGTGAAAGATGAAAAGAATAAGATTCAAGGTCTGCGATGAATTAGATGGAGCTTGAAATGATATAATTGAAATAACTTGGATCTCCGGAAAACAAGATGAATAACTTAGGACCGAGAATATGATAAGATGAACAAGCTCCAGACAAAAGAATTAAATCACCTTGAAGGAATAAGAATAAGAATTATGTCATGCATATCCTTCACCAATTTAAATTGATGACAACCAAAGGATTTGGCATACTACTTATTCTCGTTGAAAAGAATTAAGAGAGAACTCGCACAAGCTTTTATAAATATTCAACGAACCACCGGTAGAATTATGAAAAGGACAAATGAATTAATACGATAACAACGGAAGGCTAATCTTGAAAGAACCACCGTAAAAATATGGAGACGAACGAGAGGCATCAATGAAGAATATTTGGAGGACGAAGTTGAAAACTGAGAACGAAGAAATATGCTGAAATGATGGCCTTCGGAGGATCACAATGGGAAGAATTCATGAAGAATCTTGAGAGAACGGGCCAAGATTTAAGAGAAACACTTCTCCGGTCTGCAAACGCTGAGAATGAAGACGAGAAATGCCATAAGAATTGTTGAGCACTCCGGAATGAAGAATTAAAAAGGTTGAACCAACGATGGAAAGAATTTGAAAGCGATCTTGGAGAAGGCATGTGACTGATGGGAATCATTCTTACGTCACACTTTGACAAGAATTTGAGTATAACTCCAGAAAAATAGAAGAGTCAGGTAAGATCCTGGGAAAAGACCTGTGGGTTAGGGCCCACTCAAAGAAATCACCATTGAAAAAGATTTATCAAGAGATATTGCACCGGTTGAATTAAATGGCTTGAATAAGATAGCAATCCTCAAAATAGCTTGAACAGATTAAGAATGGAATTATGAATCTTCAGCACTCCGGATATGAATAGCAAGAGGAGAATGATTAATTGGTGCACCGGAATAAGAAAGCATTGTGAAAAGAGGAAAAAGATAAGATCAACACCGAAATCTTGAATTACATCCACTGGCAGAATTCGAGAACAAAAGAATGATGAACTTGAAGCTCTTGAGCATCTTCACGAGAAATCACCGGATAAGAACATTGAAGGAAAAGAATGAAGAAATATCACATGAATAAAATGGATACTTCATCTGAGAATTTCTGGCTCCAAGAAGAAGAAGGGTGGGAGGGTGGGGAAACAAAGACAACTTGGGATGAATGAAACAGACAGATCGTCAGATTTCTCAACGACGTCCGTATGGAATAACTAGAAGAGACGGCACACCGGTTGAAAAGAATTTAACATGACCATCTCGATGGTCAAGAAGAAATAGCACTCCCATAGAAATATGAGAACACCGATTAGGAAGGGTATGGAATCAACATTTGACATCGAAGCAACTCGAATACCAGAATCAAAACAAAACAAAGGATAGATATTTCGCAGCATCATCTTCACAATATCATCCGAGCAAAGAATGAACGAATGAATTCCGTAGGTACATCAACTTGACGAGAAGCCACTTGGAAGAAGAAAAAGATAAATAAAAAGGAACAAGGATCAGATAGAACAAATACAAGATAGGAGCTTCGTTCTAACATCTTTGTGCTGAAAGCATATGAACGCGTTACGAAAGGGTTTTGCAATCCCCGGATCAGCATAGCCAAGGACCCTTTAAGATGCAACTCCCAATCGAAACAAGCCCATAAAACCACTTCACTCAATGTAGAACCCCGAACTTCATATTGTGCACTCGTTGGAAGAATGCTTAGAACTACTAGATGAACCCACCTATGAATTTCCGAAAGTTTCCAGTTATGCAATCAGGTGTTGGGGATACAGGGGAAGCACCGCGCACTCAACTCTAATCCTACATCCAGCTGTATCCATCCTTCAACACATAACCAGTCTTTTCCGGAAACCATTTACCTCGGACCTTCGAAACGCATCCACTATACAAGCTATGGCAATACTCCCGAACTACCTCCCCAGTACTGGGTGATGTCGGGGTTATCTTGCCACTAACCGCATAGGAGAGTTTTCGATGTCGGCCGTCTTAAGTATTCTAGTACTGCCGCGATGGATTTGTGACGACAACACCTCGGAGGTCAACTCCCCGGGACACTGCCACAACCCCTAATGACAGGAGGCATCGAGAACAATGTTCTCGTCACAAAGACATCGGAACAATCCAAACAATACTCGCGAGATCCTAAAAAAAAATTTGGTGCAATTTTTGAAAGTAGAAGAGGCAAAAGTAGACGTCAGGAGTCCTCACCAGAATGAAAGGGGATGAGGAGCAAAGAATTCCTACTCTCCGATATATATATAGGACTCAAAACATTTTCAAGTGTGTGCCTAGACACAACCGTCAACGATTCGATCAATCAGTGGGGGCTTCTAGGTCGGAGAAGGCTCTAAATACCAACTTGTAATGCCCAGGATGGGACTATACCTCCTAGGTGTCGAGGCACGACTTAAAGGTATAAGCCCATCCTAGAATGATCTCAAGTTTGGTATCTTTGCACGACTCATGTAAAAGAGGGATTAAATTGCAAAAGGAGATAGTTGGCTTACACTCGCCACTTCACACAATATATTACATGAGCAAAACATCATACAAAACATCACAACCCGACTACGGGCGAAGATCAAAAGAAAGATACCAAAACAACATAAAGCCAAAGGTCAGGATCGAATCCTAGTAGAAACCACTACTGATCGTCGAAACGTCACAAGCATACGGCCAAACTTCATCGAGCTCCCAGTGTAGAACTGAACCAACTCCTGCATCAAACTCGCCTGAACCTGCATCTGGTGTGGTGAAGTAACTGTGAGCCACAGAGGACTCAGCAATCCCGTTCCCGGGTAACACGACTATTTAAGCCTTGGGTGTAGATAAGGCTGAAGAAAGAACAAGAGGTGAAGGAACAACAAGAGTCTGCAGCAGCAACTAGCACTAGCTTACGTAATAGAGAGCGAGAAGAGAAGGTGCCTCGGACGAGAGATGATCACGAAGTGATCCTAGCTAAAACTCAGCAAACATGACCCCACCGTGTACAACTCCCGAATCCCTATTTGGAAATTGACAGTCACGGTACACACGCTGGTAGTGTATTGGAACATGGTGTCAAGTTTTCTACAACCGGATATTAACAAGCTCCCATCTGCCACATAACCGCGGGCACGGCTTTCGAAAGTTCAAACCCTGCAGGGGTGTTCCAACTTGACCCATTACAAGCCCACGATCCGCGGAGTCGCAACTCCATAAGTGGGAAGACCCGAGTATTCTCGGAATCCCGTGCTCAAGTTAAACCGAACTAAGGTAAGGCTAATCCAGCAAATCCTCCCGGCGTGTCGACACCCTGATAGGTGTCGGTGTACTAGGATAGGGGTACCTTAGTACCCCAACTTGTGCACGGGCAGTAGCAGCTTCCCGTGGCAGGGCTTACCACGTGCTCGCCAAGAACCATTCTGGTCCCTATGAAGCCATTCAAGAACAAAGTATACAAGTCAGAAGATCAAGGCCCCGGCAAGAGGAGCTTGCCGGGAAGGCCGCACCAGGCTCAAGGTTATCACTTTAGCACAAGACCCTGGCAAGAGGAGCTTGCCAGGAAGGCCAAGGAATACATACCTCAAGAGATGCCTCGGCGCATCATGCGCCCCGGCCGGACCCGGAGAGCGACAAGCTTCCGGGCCCGGCAAGATCACGACCCCGGCAAGGTGCTTGCCGGGGAAACCTACGCTGTGTGCCCGCGCTCCAGCTCATCTGCCCACGCGTCGCCCTGGGGCCCTTCCAGGGGCACGTGGCGGACGGCTGTGCAGCCTGGGGCACACGATGGCAAGCCACGGTGACGAGGCTACCGCCGTGGCGAACGGAGAAGCATGGACGGATGCTTTTGGGGGCGACGGCGATGGGCATTTAATGCCCTTGTCCCCCGCTGTCAAAGTTAGGTGAAGACCACTGTTCATATACTGTTCATGCACTGTTGCAACTACCACCAAATTTACACTTTTACCCTCCTCTACGTTGACACCTGTCGGTGACCCCTTTGAGCTATAAAAGGAGGCCCATGCACAACGTAGAGGAGGTTCGGTTCGAAACCTAGACAACTCTCTCGCTCGGTGTAGCTAGCACTGTAGATCTTCAAGCTCCCGAGCTCAATACAACCTAAGCAGGAGTAGGGTTTTACACGTCCGCGCGGCCCGAACCTGGGTAAACTGCCCACGTGTGCTCCTCGATCTGCTCTCCGTGCTCCCTCCGCTCCCTTACCGCAACGTAGAAGGGGCTCCGGTCCCATAGGTGCTCGTGGGAGGACAGTTTCCCCCGACATCTTTGGCGCGCCAGGTAGGGGGCGTCAAGGTTGTGCGAACCTGATCCGGCGCTCACGCGGGCGCAACCTTCAGCAACTTCACCAGCTTCATCAACCTCATCGATAGCATCAACATGCCTCCGAAGAAGAAGGCTTCGGAGGTCGGAGGCCCGTCTGCGTCGATCCCGCCACCACCAGAACCAACGGTTGGTGGGGTAGACGCCGGCGGAAGGGTGACCGCCGGTGAGGAGACTCACGGCGCCACCAAGTCCAAGGACAAGACGGACGACCGGGCGAACTCTAAAGCTTCGGTGTCAGTACATGCTCCACGCCCCTCCCAGGAGGTGCAAGACCCGCAGCGGCGTGGTACGGGAGGTACCATACGCTTGCTGGGGCGTGGCCAAGCCGGAGGGTCGCGGGATGCTCAAGGCCAGCGCGTTGGTACGAGCAAGGCGCGGTCGCCGGGGCGAGAAACTGCTCCTTCTAACCCTGTTAGAAGTCCGAGCATATCTCGCTCCTCGCACCGCTCGCCGCCACTCCCCTCCTCTCCAGCAGAAGCTCTAGCAAGAGCACAACTGCTCCTCGACTTCCCTCCAGCGGCAGATAAAGCCGAAGACTGGAGGGCGACGATCCAGAGCCTCATCGCCTTCGCCAACAACGACACGCCGCAGCAGCCGGCAACGTCACGGCCGCGGCAAGTCGACCAGACGAAGGCCGATGGAGACAAGACCGCCGGGGGTGCAACTACTGTGCACTCCCCGCCGCGGAAGCAGAAATCGCCACCCCGCCGGATCAACGTTGACGATGACTCTACGGCGTCGTCGGATCCGCGGGCTCGCCGCGATCAACGCCAAGTCCTAGACGACAGGCGGCAAGAGGACGCACGGACCCGTATCGAGCATCGACGAGAAGCCAGAAGACAGTCAGATCAGCGCGCTGGGACCGCTGTCGACGCGCACGCGCCCGGTGAACCAGGCGACTTGCCGTACGCGGCAGGTTGCCCTGCGTTCACCCGTGAGCTGCGGCAAGTCCAGTGGCCCAGCATGAAGAATTTCAAGCCCGACGTACCCGAGAAGTACGACGGCAAGACACACCCCTCGGAGTTCCTCAGCATCTACACCATTGCGGTGCAGGCTGCCGGGGGACGCGACGAGAAGATCCTAGCCAACTACTTCCCGCTAGTGCTTAAGCCAAACGTCCGGTCTTGGCTTATGCACTTGCCGGAGAGCTCCATCTCCTCATGGGCAGATCTGTGCCACCAGTTTGTTGGTGCCTTCACGGGCGGCCACAAACCCCACGACCAGGAGAGCGATCTCCACATCCTCGCCCAGAAGGAGGGAGAGTCCCTGCGCAAGTACATACAAAGATTCAGCCGCGTCCAGCACAACATTCCCGACGTCCACCCTGCCGCGGTTATCAGCGCGTTTCACCAGAACGTGCGTAACCGCCGGATGAGGGAGGAGATGGCCATGACCAAGATCCGGGATGTCTGTGAGCTCTACGCTCTGGCTGACAAGTGTGCGCGCGCTGAAGAGGGGAGGAGACTCCCTGGAGAGGATACTGGCGCAGGAGGAAGCGACAGTGAAGACGCCGCCCCGGCAAGGAAAAGCCGGCGGCGGAATAACAGAAAGAAGAAGAGCAAGGAGGTGCTGGTTGTCGAGCAGTCCGGCAAGGAGGCTCCCGCCAAGAAGGCACAGGCTGGCGGTTCCGGTAAGGAGCCCGCCCCTGTAGCGGCAACCGACAAGTAGGACGGCTCCGACAAGCAGTACTGCAAGATCCACCGCACCAAGGGACACGATCTCCAGAATTGCAAAAGGGTCGAGTACCTCGTAGAGCAGCAGAAGGCTGAATACGAGCGTCGCGACAAGGAGAAGGCCCAAGGAGGCGGAGGAGAACCCAGCAAGAAGCGACCGTTCAATGGTCGGGGAGGGCGCCGCGGCAAGGCCAAGCAGCAGCAAGGTGACAGACCTCCCCGGGGCCGCGACAAGGATGAGGATGAAGACGACGACGATGACATGGAAGAAGGAGACAACAGCGAGCAGGAGTTCCAGAAGGCCACATAGGTTCTGTGTGTCGACGGAGGTGCCTCTCTGCACACTTCCCACCGCCAGCTCAAGCAGTGGGTGCGGGAAGTGAACGCAGCTGAGCCGCCCGTCGAGTCACGCAGGCTGCTGAAGTGGTTCGGCACGCCCATCATCTTTGACCTTGAGGACCACCCTGACCGCACAACTGCGGTCGGGTGCTTGCCGATGTTGGTCTCACCAACCATCCGCAACCTCAAGGTCACCAAGATGTTGGTTGACGGCGGGGCCGGCCTGAACTTGATCTCCTCAGCTGTGATCAAGAAGCTACAGATCCCCGACAGCGAGCTCGAGGAAACCGGGTCGTTCCAAGGGATCAACCCGGGAAGGAGCAAGCCGAAGGGGAAGATTACGCTGCCAGTGACCTTTGGCGGGGAACTCAACTTCAGGACAGAGAGGATCACGTTTGATGTTGCCGATATCCCATTACCATACAATGGGATACTTGGCCGTCCTGCCCTCGCCAAGTTCATGGCAGCTTCCCACTATGCATACAACATGCTCAAGATGCCGGGGCCGATAAGCGTCATCTCTGTCCCTGGCGACAAGAAGGACGCGTTTATCTGCGCCGACAAGATCTACCGGGATGCAGCAGCCGCAGCAGAAAGCAACACACTTGCCGCTGAAGCTCCCGGGGGGAAGAACAAGACCAAGTCCGACAAGAGCTCTGGGGCCCACTTCGGCAAACGCACCTCCTCGGAGTGCTGCGCTGCCGTCGAGGACGCACCATCGAGCTCCACCGGCAAGTGCAAGAAGGGAATGGCAGCTCCACCGGCAACCAAGAAGGTGTCCGCCAAGGAGGACGGCACTGGTGGTACCTTCACCATCAGTGCTACACTCGACCACAAATAGGAAAGCGCGCTCGTTGCCTTCCTGCGGGCGAATGTCGACGTGTTTGCATGGCAACCGTCTGACATCCCCGGCATTCCCAGGAAGGTAATGGAGCACAATCTTGCTGTTTGTCCTCACGCGCGGCCCGTCAAGCAGAAGGTCAGAAAGCAAGCCGTGGTTAGAGGCGTAATACATCCTACGTGGTTCGCCAATCCAGTTGTCGTGCGAAAGGCTAATGGAAAGTGGAGACTTTGTATAGACTTCACCGACGTGAACAAAGCTTGTCCCAAGGATCCCTTTCCCTTGCCGCGCATCGATCAAATTGTTGACTCCACAGCTAGATGTGAGTTGCTCTCATTCCTTGATGCATACTCAGGTTACCACCAGATATTCATGGCCAAGGAAGATGAAGAGAAGATTGCATTCATTACTCCATGCGGCACATATTGCTTCATACACATGCCCTTTGGATTGAAGAATGCAGGCTCCACATTTGCAAGGGTGGTGCACACTGCTTTTGAGCCACAAATCCACAGGAATATAGAAGCCTACATGGATGATATAGTGGTCAAGAGCAAGAGCAAAGATACCCTGATACAGGACTTAGAGGAAACCTTTGAGAATCTGCGCAAGATCCAACTCAAGCTGAACCCCGAGAAGTGCGTCTTCAGAGTTCCCTCCGGCAAGCTTCTCGGGTTCTTTGTGTCCCAGAGGGGGATTGAAGCCAATCCCGACAAGATAAAAGCCATCGAGCAGATTGAAGCCCCGAAGCGCGTCAAGGACGTAAGAAGACTTGCTGGTTGTGTGGCTGCCCTCAGCAGGTTCATTTCAAAGTCTGCAGAGCGCGCCCTGCCTTTCTTCAAAATTTTGAAAAAGGCAGGTCCTATGAAATGGACTCCGGAAGCGGAGGCAGCGCTGCAGGACTTGAAAGGATACCTGTCTTCCACTCCAATACTTGTCGCACCTAGGCCACAAGAAAAGTTGCTGCTATACCTAGCGGCAACCAATCAAGTGGTTAGTGCTGCGTTAGTAGCGGAGAGGGAAGCAATTGAGGAACCCACATCCCCGGCAAGCGAATCCATCGACAAGCAGGGGGCTTCCCCGACAAGCTCTGGCCCCGACAAGGACAAGTCTGCGCAGGAGCAAGGAGAAGTGCGAAGGAAGATGGTGCAGCACCCAGTGTATTTCGTAAGTTCCCTTCTGCAGGGGGCTAGACCAAGATACTCTGGGGTGCAGAAGTTGCTGTTTGGCCTCCTCATGGCCTCAAGGAAGCTGCGCCATTACTTCCAAGCACACGAGATAACGGTGGTCACTCGCTTTCCATTGAAGAGGATATTGCAGAATCCCGAAGCAACAGGCAGGATCGTCGAGTGGGCACTGGAGCTGTCTAGCTTTGGTCTCAAGTTTGAGAGTACTTCAACCATACAGAGCAGAGCTTTGGCAGAATTCATAGCGGAATGGACCCCAACGCCAGATGAAGAAGTCCCAGAGACAAGCGTCCCCGTCCAAGAAGCGAGCAACGAGTGGATAATGTACTTTGATGGTGCTTTCTCGCTGCAAGGCGCCGGTGCCGGAGTGGTACTCATAGCACCCACCGGAGAGCACCTCAAGTATGTTGTCCAGATGCACTTTCCCAAGGAGCAAGCGACAAACAATACTGCTGAGTATGAAGGTTTGCTTGCCGGCCTCAGAATTGCGGCCGAGCTTGGGATCAAGAAGTTGATTGTGCGGGAAGATTCACAGTTGGTGGTCCGACAAGTGAATAAGAGTTACCAGAGCCCTTTGATGGAAGCTTATGTTGATGAAGTGAGGAAGCTTGAAGAACACTTTGAAGGTCTGCAAATGGAGCACGTCCCAAGAGCTCAGAATGATATTGCAGATGGCCTCTCAAAGTGTGCTGCAATGAAGTCACCTGTGGAACCAGGGACCTTCGTGCTCAAATTAACTCAGCCATCCGGTACACCATCAGTTGGGCAAAACAAGAAGAGAAAGTTGGTCTCCGGCGACTACTTGCCGGCGGATCTTCCCGAAGCCGCCGCCAAGGTCCCCAAGATCAACAGCCAAGATGCTGAGGAACAGTTTGCTCCTGCAGATCCAAGGGTCTGTACAGTTGAAGCAGGCGTTCCCGACAAGCCTTGCCCCGGCAGGCTTGCCGGGGGACCATCAGCTCCGGCAGAGACGCAGGTTCTTGCCGTAGAAGCTGAGGTTCCCGCAGCAGCCCTCATGCCTTTAGTCCTTGTTGTTGAGCCTCAGGCTCCAGCATGGGCACAGCAAATCGTCCGCTTTCTGCAAACTGGAGAACTTCCTGACGAGCCAAAAGAGATAGAGAAAATAACCAGGCAGTCAAGTATGTACCAGTTCGTTGACAATGAACTGTATAGAAGAAGACTCAATGGTGTCAGGTTGAAGTGCATTCCCAGGGAAGATGGACAGAAGCTGTTGGCAGAGATACATGGAGGCATATGTGGCCACCACATTGGCGCAAGGGCACTTGCCGGGAAGGCATTCCGGCAAGGGTTCTTCTGGCCAGAAGCCCTCCAAGATGCAACTGCACAAGTAACCAAGTGTGAAGCGTGCCAGTTCCATGCCAAGCAAATTCACCAGCCAGCTCAAGCTCTCCAGACGATCCCTTTGTCCTGGCCCTTCTCGGTCTGGGGGCTCGATATTCTCGGCCCCTTTCCCCGCGCAGTCGGGGGCTCTGAGTACTTGTACGTAGCAATCGACAAGTTCACAAAGTGGCCAGAAGTGGAACCAGTGAGAAAGGTGACAGCACAGTCAGCAGTCAGGTTCTTCAGATCGATTGTTTGCCGTTTCGGAATCCCTAACAGGATCATCACCGACAACGGCACACAGTTTACAAGTCGCACCTTCATGCAGTACGTCCAAGACCTTGGCGCCAAGGTCTGCTTCGCTTCTGTTGCTCACCCGAGGAGCAATGGTCAAGTGGAGAGGGCCAATGCTGAAGTGCTGCGCGGACTCAAGACAAGAACCTTCGACAGGCTGCACAAGTGCGGAAGAAACTGGATAGAGGAGTTGCCGGCGGCTCTTTGGTCGATCAGGACGACACCGAATCGAGCCACCAGACAGACACCCTTTGCTCTTGTCTACAGAGCAGAGGCAGTTCTCCCCACGGAACTCGTATACGGATCTCCTCGAGTGCTCGCTTATGATGAGCTCGAGCAAGAGCAACTGCGACAAGATGATGCATTGCTCCTTGAGGAGGAACGTCTCCAGGCTGCTGTACGAGCTGCTCGATACCAGCAAGCCTTGCGTCGCTATCATAGCCGCAAGGTTAAGGCCAGGAGTCTCGAGGAAGGCGACCTTGTTCTTCGGCGTGTTCAGTCCGCCAAGAATTCCAACAAGTTGACGCTGAAGTGGGAAGTCCCTTATCGGGTGAGACAAGTCACAAGGCCCGGCGCTGTCCGCCTTGAGACCGAAGAAGGCTTACCGGTGAGCAACTCCTGGAACATAGAGCATCTTCGCAAGTTTCACCCATAAGGCGCGGTTTCCATGACCCGCTCCGGCAACCACCTTTTGTACAAGTCTTGCCGCTGTTGCATGTAAACCTTTGTACAAAGCCGGGCGCAGATCCCGTGCATCAGGAAAGCTTTTGTGCTTCGCACTATTTGTCATTTCCATGCTTTTCTTTGTTATTTGCATGCATCATCTGACACCTTGTGCAACGCACGTCCACGGTAAGCACTAGCAACACATGAGGCCCTATACTTGTTTTTCCTCCTCTTTTTCTTTCCCTCTTAAGCAGAAGGAGTATTCCTCGCGCACAAGTTTGCCGGGGGGGGGGGGGGAAGGAGATGGAGGCATGAACCAAGTACTGTCCAAGAAAGAGAAGCCTTGTCGGGGAGCAAACAATCTATGAAAGCTAAGTTACCAAAGTTTGAGTAATTCAAATTTTTCAATTTTTTTAGTTGTCTTCCTTGAACAACCACACTTTGTATGGAAAACCTGTGCGCGGAGGAACCTACCCGTGACTAGCCGCACCCTTACTTTGTTTCGAGCACGCTCAACGACCTAAGTGAGCTACGACAAGTGTTGCGCCCTTACTTCGTTTTCGAGTTCGCTCAGCAATCTTAGTGTGCTGCGACTAGCTACGACAAGGTTTCTTGCCGGCAAGGGTATTGCCAGCAGGCTACTAAGAGTCCAGCACTCAGCGCTCGCGGCAAGGGTCCTTTGCCGGCAAGTTCCCTAAAAACGTAGGGTGGAATGCATATAAAGTGAAGGGACCAAAGCAAGGGAGATAAGACTACATTGATAGCTCAAAATAAGATTGTATATTACAAAGATAACTTGCCGCAATATTAATAGATTCTTGTCCGTAACATGCTTTGCAGCGGCAAAGGAAGCAGAAAGAAAGGAATCTAATCTACGCGGTCGCCTTCACGCCTCGTGATCTTGCCCACCTTGGCGACGATGTGGGCAACCTGCGCCTTCAACGCCTCCTGATCAGCTTCGGGCGGCAAGGTGCGGAGGACATTGACGAGGTTGATGCCGGGGTTGCGGTAGAAGATCTTCGACAAGACCCGCTCCATGGTGCCCATCCAGAGCCGACGCGCCTCGTCGGCCAGCTGCACGGGGATCTTCTCCCACAGCCGCGCAAGCGCCGGCGCAATTCCCCTGAAGAACAGACTCAACTTGGCGCTGTGGGGGAGGTTCTCGTCCGGGGAGTACACAAGATGCTCCGCCCTCAGCGCCATCATCTCCATGTCAATACTGGCAGCGGAGGTGACCAGCTCATCAGTCCACTGCTCCACTGCCCGGGTAAAGTTGTTCTGCGAGACGGCGGCGCTCTCCACCAAGGCCCTTTCCTTGCGGAGTTCATCCTTCAGCTTCGTCTCGCGGTCCCGGGCGGCGTCGAGCGAGTCAGTCAGGGTGGAGACCTTCAGCTCTAAGTCAGCAATGGAGTCCTTGGCGGCAGTGAGTTCCTGGCCCTTATCGGAGAGGCGTACCTGCAAATCCGAATTGGTATGGGTGTCCTTCTCCCGCGCCACATTGAGCGCGATGACCCTTTCTTCGCTCGCCTTCAGGAACAACTCCAGCTGCGCCACCCTGGCCTCCAGATCCTTCTTAGCAGTCTCCGCGGCAGCGGCGGCGTCCCTCGCCTCCTTCAAGGCCCCGCCGATGGCTTGCTCCCGGGCGGTGAGGTCGTCCTCGTGGCTGTCGAGGTCGTCCTTCCGCTGGTTGAGCGCCCCCTCCCGCCGAGACAGCTCCTCGGCGGCCAGTCGCTGCTGCTCTTCTACCTCAGACTTCTCAAGGAGGAATGCTTGCTGCGCCCCGGCAAGCTCTTCACGCTCCTCCGCCAAGTTGCAGAGGGCTGCCTGGTTGGCGGCGCGGAGCTCCGCGGCGCGCTTCTCCAAGTCAGCTCCAGCCTTGGCAGCCAGAGCCTCCCGAGACTCCAACTTCGCTTGCCTGGCCCGATACAAGGCCAGGAGTCGACGAAGGAGTCTCTCCTCTTCGGGCTCGTCGCTGCTGCCGGGCGCATCCACGACCTTCAGCCCGACGGAGGCGAGGACCTCTCCGTCGAAGGTCTCTCCCTCCGCGGGTGCCCTTGATGAGGACGCCCACGGGACTTGTATGAAAACCCCGTTGGCGGCCTCCAGGTAGACACCCTGCCCAGCCGTGGAGGCGGAAGGGTCGGCGGCCGGTGCAGCGCCCTGCGCTCCTGCGGCCTCCGGGCCAGCAGTGCGGTCGCCGGTCCCTTCCCCAGCCGCGGCGTCTGCGGTCGGGGCGGTCTCTTCAGCGGCAGGCTCATCGGCTCCTGCCATTCCCTCAGCGGCAGTGGCGTTGCCGCCGTCGCCGTGCACCTCCTCCTCAACGGTGGCCTCCGTCTCCATCAGCTCTGGGGCGGGAGGATCTAGTGGAAGAAAAAGAAAAGAAAGAATCAAGCAAATATCCAAAAAGACGAATCCGGGAAGAAGAAACTACAAGGGTTACCTTCGCGGACTTCTTCGACGACGGGGTCCCTCGCCGGGGAATTCTCCCTTGGCGGCGGAGTAGTGGCCCCTGCTGGCGGAGGGCCGCCTGCGCCCTCCCTTGGCGGGGTGCTCACCCTTGTCGGGCTGCTCACCCTTGGCGGGGTACTCGCCCTTGGCGGAGTGCCCGTCCTTGGCGGAGCGCTCTCCCTTGCCGGGGAGTTCGTCCTTGGCGGGGAGGGTGGAGCAAGTGGCTCGTCGGGAGCGACCTCCTGGTGCTCCTGCGGCTGCGGCTCCACTTCTGCTCAAGACAACAAAACATCAACCAAGATGATAACCTCAAGCGCACCCGTCAAGCAGAAAGATAAATGCCAAACTTACGCTGGGGGCTGCGCTGGGGGCTGCTCCTCGGAGCAGCAGGCTGATCCGGCAAGCTCGTCGCCGGCGCGTCGCTTGTCGCCACGACGGGCTCGTCGTCCTCAATGTTGACCACAGGGATCTTGTCCCTCTTCGCCATCCGCTGGGTCAAGGTCCTGTGAAGCAAAACAAAGGCAAGATCAGAACCAAGCAAGAAAAATCAAGACAAAATCAAAGAAACTAAAAGAATTGCAAGTACTTACTCCTCTTCTTCTTCGTCGGAGCTGAGGGCGGAGAAGTCAAACTCCGCCTGGGGCGCTTCCGCGCGAGGAGCAGGAGGAGAAGGCTCCCTCGGGCGCTTGGTGGTCTCCGGGGCTGCGGGCTGTGAAGACCCAGCCCCCGTCGTCGCCGAGGACCGAGGGGCAGAAGGAGCACCCGTTCCGCTCCGGGAAGATCCCCCTCCGCTTGGCCCTCAAGCATGGGGCGCCTCCTTGACAACCTCGCTCGTCTTGGTGGCGCGCGTCGCACGGCGCACCGGCTGCTGTCGAGGCGCCTGCGGCCTCGCCGTCTCAGTTGCCTTGCGGAGGCGCTTCTTCGGTTGCTGCGGAGGGCTTGGCGGAGGCGGAGAGTTCTCCGAGGATGAGGAGGCATCGTCGTCAAGATTCAGAGATCCACCGGAGTCTTCATCGGAATCTCCAGCCTCGGCATCCTCCTCCTCCTCGGTAGGCCCGCTTGACTCAGTGCCATGCCCGGCAGCCTCGCTCCCCCCGGCAACTTCGCTCGTCCCGGCAAGCTTCACGGAAGGCTCCCCGGCACACTCCTCGGGCGCAATCTTCAGCAGCTTGAGGATTTCCGCCTCCTCTGCTTGACTCACTGCGCCCGCGGCTGCTGCCTCGTCCACAGTGTATCCAAATTCGCCCGCAGCTGCAGCTGCGGCGGCTTCCTCCATCCTGGTGGCGATGTAAGCTACATCTTGATCAGTAGTATCCCGGCTAAGACCCTTCTTCTCCTCGGAATTGCAGGGCGTCTCGACCAAGTTGTCGAAGAAGGTCAGCACGGTCTCTGGTGGAGGCTCCAGCCAAGTGGGGACGACGCCATGGGAGTCACACTCGGGCATCATCGCGCGTATGGAATCGCGGGCAGTGCTTTTGCACAGCGGCACCACTCCCCGGGAAGGTCTGAACCACTCCGGGTGGGCGGGGTCATGCTTGAAGAGCTCCCGAACCATCCCCTTCAACTCCAAGACGGTGAAGTTGTAGTTCAATCCAGGGCGCAGCCTCATGATGTCCGCCGCGTTGCCGAATTCCCAGGCAGGCCTCTTCCTTTCTTGTAAAGGGGCGATGCGGCGGCGGAGGAAATCTGCTCCAACTTCTCCAACAGTCAGATTGGCGACCCGGAGACGAATGATCCTAATGAGGGCGATCTGAAGCTTGCTGTCCTCCGGGGCCAATTCACTCCAATCCCTGCCGCGCACTATGGCAGTCTTGCGCGGCGAGGTAAAGGGCTCAGGATTAGCTTCCAGCACCCAGCACCAATCGGCTCTCCACTCTTCCCACTTGCCGCGGAGCTCTCCCTTCAGGTACGAATCCTTCTTGTTCAGCCTGAAGATCCAGGAGATGCCGCCGGAGAGGGGAGCACCAGACTCTACTCTAGGCATGAAGAAGTGGCGGAAAAGGGCTACATTTGGATGAACCCCAACATAGTTTTCGCACAGATGTGCGAAAACGGCCATCGTAAGGATGGCGTTGGGGGTGAAATCTAAGAGCTGGAGGCCATACGTATTCATTACATCACAAAAGAACTCCGAGTACGGAGGGCACATACCACAATGGAAGAATGCGGCAAAGAAAAAGTACCCGCCGGGGAACATGTCAGCAGCGACGGCGGGGAGGACTCTGGTGCGGGGATGAGCTTTGGTCTCCCTCGCCCAGAACAAATAGTATTTATCCCGCAGCTCCCTCGCGCCAAGCCTCGGTGCGAAGACCACGTGCTTCTTCCGCAGGGCTGCCAGCTTCGCCGCCTGCTCGGACTTATCCTTCTTGGCCTTGTCGCTCTTCGCCTTGTCGCTCTTCGGAGCCATGGCGGGGGCGGCGGGGAAAGAAGCGAGGAGGTCGACGATGCCGCGGATGCGGGAGACGGCGGAGGAAGGGAGGGGCTTGGCTCTCTGTCGAACTGAGCGGAGGCAGAGGGCGACGGGAGTTTCTGGAGAATCAAGACGCAATGAAGACGATGGAGGGAACTGCCCCTGTTTCCTCTGCTTTTAAGGGGGAAGTGGGGGACGTTCTGCATTTCCCATTAAAGAACAGGCCACGATCTATCCCACGACGCCGCAATCGACGCGTGCCGTTAGGGAGGGATGCGGCGGATACGGAAGGGGATACGGCTTGCCGTGGGCCGCGTGTGCCCGTGCACTGTCTTGGGCCTGGCCCAACAGCGCTCGGCACCGTGTGTGGCCCAGGCCCGGGGGCTCCTGTCGGTGTACTAGGATAGGGGTACCTTAGTACCCCAACTTGTGCACGGGCAGTAGCAGCTTCCCGTGGCAGGGCTTACCACGTGCTCGCCAAGAACCATTCTGGTCCCTATGAAGCCATTCAAGAACAAAGTATACAAGTCAGAAGATCAAGGCCCCGGCAAGAGGATCTTGCCGGGAAGGCCGCATCAGGCTCAAGGTTATCACTTTAGCACAAGACCCTGGCAAGAGGAGCTTGCCAGGAAGGCCAAGGAATACATACCTCAAGAGATGCCTCGGCGCATCATGCGCCCCGGCCGGACCTGGAGAGCGACAAGCTTCCGGGCCCGGCAAGATCACGACCCCGGCAAGGTGCTTGCCGGGGAAACCTACGCTGTGTGCCCGCGCTCCAGCTCATCTGCCCACGCGTCGCCCTGGGGCCCTTCCAGGGGCACGTGGCGGACGGCTGTGCAGCCTGGGGCACACGGTGGCAAGCCACGGTGACGAGGCTACCGCCGTGGCGAACGGAGAAGCATGGACGGACGCTTTTGGGGGCGACGGCGACGGGCATTTAATGCCCTTGTCCCCCGCTGTCAAAGTTAGGTGAAGACCACTGTTCATATACTGTTCATGCACTGTTGCAACTACCACCAAATTTACACTTTTACCCTCCTCTACGTTGACACCTGTCGGTGACCCCTTTGAGCTATAAAAGGAGGCCCATGCACAACGTAGAGGAGGTTCGGTTCGAAACCTAGACAACTCTCTCGCTCGGTGTAGCTAGCACTGTAGATCTTCAAGCTCCCGAGCTCAATACAACCTAAGCAGGAGTAGGGTTTTACGCGTCCGCGCGGCCCGAACCTGGGTAAACTGCCCGCGTGTGCTCCTCGATCTGCTCTCCGTGCTCCCTCCGCTCCCTTACCGCAACGTAGAAGGGGATCCGGTCCCATAGGTGCTCGTGGGAGGACAGTTTCCCCCGACATCTTTGGCGAGTAGTATCCCGGGTGAGACCCTTCTTCTCCTCGGAATTGCGGAGCGTCTCGACCAAGTTGTCGAAGAAGGTCAGCACGGTCTCCGGTGGGGACTCCAGCCAAGTGGGGACGACGCCATGGGAGTCACACTCGGGCATCATCGCGCGTATGGAATCGCGGGCAGTGCTGTTGCACAGCGGCACCACTCCCCGGGAAGGTCTGAACCACTCCGGGTGGGCGGGGTCATGCTTGAAGAGCTCCCGAACCATCCCCTTCAACTCCAAGACGGTGAAGTTGTAGTTCAATCCAGGGCGCAGCCTCATGATGTCCACCGCGTTGCCGAATTCCCAGGCAGGCCTCTTCCTTTCTTGTAAAGGGGCGATGCGGCGGCGGAGGAAATCTGCTCCAACTTCTCCAACAGTCAGATTGGCGACCCGGAGACGAATGATCCTAATGAGGGCGATCTGAAGCTTGCTGTCCTCCGGGGCCAATTCACTCCAATCCCTACCGCGCACTATGGCAGTCTTGCGCGGCGAGGTAAAGGGCTCAGGATTAGCTTCCAGCACCCAGCACCAATCGGCTCTCCACTCTTCCCACTTGCCGTGGAGCTCTCCCTTCAGGTACAAATCCTTCTTGTTCAGCCTGAAGATCCAGGAGATGCCGCCGGATAGGGGAGCACTAGACTCTACTCTAGGCATGAAGAAGTGGTGGAAAAGGGCTACATTTGGATGAACCCCAACATAGTTTTCGCACAGATGTGCGAAAACGGCCATCGTAAGGATGGCGTTGGGGGTGAAATCTAAGAGCTGGAGGCCATACGTATTCATTACATCACAAAAGAACTCCGAGTACGGAGGGCACAGACCACAATGGAAGAATGCGGCAAAGAAAAAGTACCCGTCGGGGAACATGTCAGCAGCGACAGCGGGGAGGACTCTGGTGCGGGGATGAGCTTTGGTCTCCCTCGCCCAGAACAAATAGTATTTATCCCGCAGCTCCCTCGCGCCAAGCCTCGGCGCGAAGACCACATGCTTCTTCCGCAGGGCTGCCAGCTTCACCGCCTGCTCGGACTTCTCCTTCTTGGCCTTGTCGCTCTTCGCCTTGTCGCTCTTCGGAGCCATGGCGGCGGCGGCGGGGAAAGAAGCGAGGAGGTCGACGATGCCGCGGATGCGGGAGACGGCGGAGGAAGGGAGGGGCTTGGCTCTCTGTCAAACTGAGGGGAGGCAGAGGGCGACGGGAGTTTCTGGAGAATCAAGACGCAATGAAGACGATGGAGGGAACTGCCCTTGTTTCCTCTGCTTTTAAGGGGGAAGTGGGGGACGTTCCGCATTTCCCATTAAAGAACAGGCCACGATCTTTCCCACGACGCCGCAATCGACGCGTGCCTTTAGGGAGGGATGCGGCGGATACGGAAGGGGATACGGCTTGCCGTGGGCCGCGTGTTCCCGTGCACTGTCTTGGGCCTGGCCCAACAGCGCTCGGCACCGTGTGTGGCCCAGGCCCGGGGGCTCCTGTCGGTGTACTAGGATAGGGGTACCTTAGTACCCCAACTTTCGCACGGGCAGTAGCAGCTTCCCGTGGCAGGGCTTACCACGTGCTCGCCAAGAACCATTCTGGTCCCTATGAAGCCATTCAAGAACAAAGTATACAAGTCAGAAGATCAAGGCCCCGGCAAGAGGAGCTTGCCGGGAAGGCCGCACCAGGCTCAAGGTTATCACTTTAGCACAAGACCCTGGCAAGAGGAGCTTGCCAGGAAGGCCAAGGAATACATACCTCAAGAGATGCCTCGGCGCATCATGCGCCCCGGCCGGACCCGGAGAGCGACAAGCTTCCGGGCCCGGCAAGATCACGACCCCGGCAAGGTGCTTGCCGGGGAAACCTACGTTGTGTGCCCGCGCTCCAGCTCATCTGCCCACGCGTCGCCCTGGGGCCCTTCCAGGGGCACGTGGCGGACGGTTGTGCAGCCTGGGGCACACGGTGGCAAGCCACGGTGACGAGGCTACCGCCGTGGCGAACGGAGAAGCATGGACAGACGCTTTTGGGGGCGACAGCGATGGGCATTTAATTCCCTTGTCCCCCGCTGTCAAAGTTAGGTGAAGACCACTGTTCATATACTGTTCATGCACTGTTGCAACTACCACCAAATTTACACTTTTACCCTCCTCTACGTTGACACCTGTCGGTGACCCCTTTGAGCTATAAAAGGAGGCCCATGCACAATGTAGAGGAGGTTTGGTTCGAAACCTAGACAACTCTCTCGCTCGGTGTAGCTAGCACTGTAGATCTTCAAGCTCCCAAGCTCAATACAACCTAAGCAGGAGTAGGGTTTTACGCATCCGCGCGGCCCGAACCTAGGTAAACTGCCCGCGTGTGCTCCTCGATCTGCTCTCCGTGCTCCCTCCGCTCCCTTACCACAACGTAGAAGGGGCTCCGGTCCCATAGGTGCTCGTGGGAGGACAGTTTCCCCCGACAATAGGTAGCCGCGCGTATCTAGTCTCAGGACACGACCGGATGGGCGATTCTACAGGTTTTTACCAAACCTCGAGTTTCCTCGTGGTGGCCCCGCAGAACCCCTGTTTCGGACCAACACTCATGTGGAGCACTGGCCCGGGGTGGTTGAATTAAAATAAAAGGGATAGCTAGTCCCTATGCAAGTTTTATTAGTTATTAGGCGAATAGTACCAAATGTTGGGACTTGCTGGAAAAGACTTAGCACTTAGCGGTTTATCAAGGGGGTCCCATACACCCCAACCGTGTTAGGAACGCATAATCAAGGAACATAACACCGGTTTATACGGTTCCTAACGGCATGAGTGGAACAAATCACCAAGCAAAAGGCTTAGCCTTCCACCCTTGCCAATATATAGATGATTTCATTTAAGCATTTATATAGTGTGATATAACCCAACCAAACTTCAACATGAAGCAAGCATCTTCAATCTTCACCTGCAACTAACAATGCTATAAGAGGGGCTGAGCGAAGCCTACGTATAGCCAATCACTGGTTTGCATAGGTAGGGTGGTTAGACAGGATCATGGTTACAATAGGAGGCTGACAGGAAAGACATGGGCATCGAGGCAAAACTATAGATCGAGACTTCTAGCAATAGGCAAAAATAGTAATGGTATCCGGGTTCGGTCATCTTGCCTGGGATTCCACAAGGAAGAAGAACGGATCCATGAAGAAGACGGAGCAACATAGACGAGCGAATCCTCACAACTCCGGAACGAAACCGAAGCTAACAAGAGAAGCAACCGGAAAGAAAGAAACAACACGGTAAACACACAAGCATAAACATGGCATACGATGCACATCCAAGTATGATGCATGTCCGGTTTAAATATGCATGGCATGGCAATGTGCACAAACAAAACTACAAGTTAAGTGGGGCTCAATATGCAAAGAGTTGCATATTGACGAAACACCACATTTAATTATTTAGTTGACTCTAATTTACTTACAAGACAAGATTAAATGTTTGTTAACATGGCAAGAGGTGAAGCATAATAAAACTACACTATTTAGGCATTTTAAATGAGGCCGGAAATAACAACAACATCTCCGGAAAATCCCCATGAGCATGTTTAGTAATTATAAAGCAAGAACAATTAAACATTTTAGTGTTGTTAACATGATGCGGATGACATGATCAAGTTTATGCAATTATTAGATAGAGGTTAACAAGAGACATATGAAGTAATTGTCACCGTGGTGGAATGAAAGGGTGCCATGGCAACGATTCGAAAATGATGCAACGCAACATCTCGGTTCCGGTAACTCGTCGAGAGACCGGTGCAAAAGGAAAGATGGCGTGAGCGAGTCAAACGAGATGAAAGGTGGGGCGATCCCGTCACCGGGTTCCCACGAGTCGGCGACGAGGCAACCGAGGAACATGACAAACGGACGAAACGGGCACGGTGCACACAAGGGAGACAACTCATACAACACAACATTCATCCACGGGTCATCGTCTCGGGTTATACCTTCGAAACACTCATTTCGGGACGGTTCGAGATCGTAGAGGAAGGAGTCGTTCTCGCGAGTCGTAGAGGAAGTAGCCGTTCGCGAGGTGGTAGTTGTACTCGGGCGATGGTAGCGGAAGTAGTGGTACACGGGTCGTCAACGAAGTAGTCGTTCCGTTCGTAGAGGTACTTGCGGTCTCGGCGACGGTAGGGGTACACGGCGACGGTAGTTGTTCACGTTCGTAGATGTACTCGTCATCGTAGCCGTTCGGTCGTCGTGGTACTTGTGCGTGGGGTACTTGTCGCGTCGCCGGATGTGTAGTCGTTCTCGTCCGTAGTTGTACTTGTCACGGAGGGGTACTCGGCGTCGGTCTCGTACATGGTTCTTCGGTCTTGCCGGTCTCGGTCTTGGATCGACGTTATGTAGTTGTACTAGGCACCGGCGACGGAGATTCTTGGACTTGTAGAAAAAAACAACAGTAACAAGAACAAGCACGGCACGGCACGGAGCAGCGAGGAGGAGCGGCGGGCGGCTCGCGCGGCGGTGCTGCTGCATTCTGAAGATGGAGAGGAGGCAGGAGGGAGCTCGAGGAGGGCCCAAGGTCGATGCAGGAGGGCGAGGCAGAGGCCGTCGCTGGCGGCTTGGAGAAGGGAGGCCACGGCGCTGGCTTGGGGCGGCCGGGATCGCGATGGGAGGAGCGGACTGGCGCGGTCCCGCGCTGGAGAGGGTGGCGTCCAGGCGCTGGCGACGGAGGGAGCCACGGGCATCTTGCCTGGGAACGGGCGCTCGGTGCCGGGGCAACCGAAAAGGTCGGGGCGAGGCGCTGACTGCCTGCGCGGGGAGGAAAAAGGCGTCGGGGGGCGCCGGGCTTCGACCTCCCTGGAGAACGACGGGGGAAAGGAGGGCCCCGCTCGTGCGACTGGAGAAGGAGGGAGGGGCGGCCGGCGGATCCTCTGGACGAGGCAGGGCGCTGATGACGGGCGAACACAGAAGAGGGCGCTCGGGGTCTCGATCGGGGAAGGGGCGAGGCACGGAGGGAAGAAGGACGAGAGGTGCGGTGGCTGGGGTCGAGAGGAGAGGCTGGCGGCGGGGAAGAGGGACGAGCGGGTCGGGAGTTGGGGTCGGTCGCTGGGTGAGCTAGGGTTTAGAAGGCAGGCTGGGCCTAGGTGGGGGAATGGGCCTTGAGGCTGAGATGGCCCAAGGAGACCTGGAGGAGGCTTGGGCCTAGGGAGGCCTGGGAGGGCGGCTGGGATCTTTTCCCTTTTAACTGATTAAAAAAAAACAGAAAAGAAAGAAGAAGAAAAGGGAAGAAAAGAAAAGGTTAGGGAAGAGATTTAAACACGGAGTTAAATCTCTGGACTCACACAAAATGTCAGGGATTTAATTAAAATAGAAGGAGGGTTTTTGGAAGATGAAAATTCAAACAAGTTTGAATAAATGTCGAACTGTTTGAATTTAGAAAACCCTTTAGATGAAGTCCAAATGGGTTGGAATTTCAAGAGATGGCCCTACACATTAGATGTGATTTATGGGAAGATTTGGAACATTTATGGAAGAAATAAAATTGCAACACAATTTTACTAAAAGGCCTCAAAGGAAGAAATGAAGTTGAATTGGATAAAAGAAAATGGACGAACGGTGGAAATGTGTTATAGGTGATTCCAAGGAATGGAATATTTATTAATATAGCTCCCTAATAATATTGAGAGGCTTTCATATGTTTTAAAGAGAAGACATCTTCCTTCCATTTAAATGGACCGAAGGCCCACATGGATTATTTAAGTTGAGATGCAAAATAAAAAATGACATGATGGCATGATGACATGATGCAATGCAAAATAAATAACACAAGCAAAAATAAAACACACGGGAGAACCCGGAACATCTAGAATCTTCTGGAATCTTCTGGGATCTTCTGGGACGTCGGTCTCGGGCGTCACAGATTTCCTCTTTTGTGTGTGGATTGAAGATTGAGAGTCTCTTGGTGCTTGTCTTTGACTATCCTTGAGATATATTGTGGTGATTGTGGTACTCTCTTTGGATGGCCGCGGTGACATTGGGAAATCCATAGATTGAGAACTACGAACTTTGAGGTGTGCTTTTGTAGCCCTACATAATTCTCGTCCTCTCTTGACCACAAAGGAATGACCTCCGAGTGTGTTCCCCTTGCATGTTTTATGGGAAATATCATGTGATTCGATTATGTTAATGTTGTTGGGAGTTGACACTAGTGAAAGTATGATCCCTAGGCCTTGTTTCCACCATTGCAATACCATTTGTGCTCACGTTTACCACTTGTTTGCTTGCTGCACTTTTTATTACAGATTTATATTACTTTGCTTTGCCACTCCTATCATCCATATTTTACCATCTCTTCGCCGAACTAGTGCACCTATACATCTGACAAGTGTATTAGGTGTGTTGGGGACACAAGAGACTTCTGGTATCTTAGTTGCAGGGTTGCTTGAGAGAGACCATCTTCGACCTCTACTTCCCTGAGTTCGATAAACCTTAGGTCATCCACTTGAGGGAAATTGCTGCTGTCCTACAAACCTCTGCGCTTGGAGGCCCAACATAGTCTACAAGAATAAATGCATGTGTAGACATCAGTATCCAGATCCCGCTGTTGGTTATTGACCGGAGAGTTGTCTCGACCATGTCTGCATGACTCCCGAGCCTGTAGGGTCTACACACTTAAGGTTCGATGACGCTAGGGTTATAGGGAAAGTATGTACGAGGTTACCGAATGTTGTTCGGAGTCCCGGATGAGATCCCGGACGTCACGAGGAGTTCCGGAATGGTCCGGAGGTAAAGATTCATATATGGGAAGTCCCGTTTTGGTCACCGGAAAAGTTTCAGCCGATATCAGTAACGTACCGGGACCACCGGGAGGGTCCCGGGGGTCCACCAGGTGGGGCCACCAGCCCCAGAAGGCTGCGTGGGCCAAGTGTGGGAGGGGACCAGCCCCAGGTGGGCTGGTGCGCCCCCCACCAAGGCCCAAGGCGCATGGAGAGTGGGAGGGGGGCAAACCCTAGGTCCAGATGGGCCTTAAGGCCCACCCTAGGGCGCCCCCTCTCTCTCCCCCCCTTGGCCGCACCCTAGATGGGTTTTGGGGGCTGCCGCCACCCCTAGGGAGGGAACCCTAGATGGGGGCGCAGCCCCTCCCCTTCCCCTATATATAGTGGGGGTTTTGGGGCTGCCAGATAGATGAGATCGTCTCCCTCTTGGCGCAGCCCTACCCCTCTCCCTCCTCGTCTCTCGCAGCGCTTGGCGAAGCCCTGCTGGAGTCCCGCGCTCCTCCACCACCACCACGCCGTCGTGCTGCTATTGGATGGAGTCTTCCCCAACCTCTCCCTCTCTCCTTGCTGGATCAAGGCGTGGGAGACGTCATCGGGCTGCACGTGTGTTGAATGCGGAGGCGTCGTTGTTCGGCGCTTAGATCGGAATCAACCGCGATCTGAATCGCAGCGAGTACGACTCCTTCATCTGCGTTCTTGCAACGCTTCCGCATCGCAATCTACAAGGGTATGTAGATGCACTCCCCTCTCCCTCGTTGCTAGATTACTCCATAGATAGATCTTGGTGATGCGTAAGAAATTTTTTGATTTTCTGCTACGATCCCCAACAATGGCATCATGAGCTAGGTCTATGCGTAGTATCTTGCACGAGTAGAACACAGAGTAGTTGTGGGCGTAGATCATGTCAATTCTCTTGCCGTTACTAGTATTATCTTGATTCGGCGGCATCGTGGGATGAAGCGGCCCGGACCGACCTTACACGTACTCTTACGTGAGACAGGTTCCACCGACTGACATGCACTAGTTGCATAAGGTGGCTAGCGGGTGTCTGTCTCTCCCACTTTAGTCGGATCGGATTCGATGAAAAGGGTCCTTATGAAGGGTAAATAGAAATTGGCATATCACGTTGTGGTTTTGGCGTAGGTAAGAAACGTTCTTGCTAGAAACCTATAGCAGCCACGTAAAAACTTGCAACAACAATTAGAGGACATCTAACTTGTTCTTGCAGCATGTGCCGTGTGATGTGATATGGCCAAAAGGATGTGATGAATGATATATATGTGATGTATGAGATTGATCATGTTCTTGTAATAGGAATCACGACTTGCATGTCGATGAGTATGACAACCGGCAGGAGCCATAGGAGTTGTCTTATTTATTGTATGACCTGCGTGTCACTAAAGAACGCCATGTAATTACTTTACTTTATTGCTAAACGTTAGCCATAGTAGTAGAAGTAATGTTTGGCGAGACGACTTCATGAAGACACGATGATGGAGATCATGATGATGGAGATCATGGTGTCATGCCGGTGACGATGATGATCATGGAGCCCCAAAGATGAAGATCAAAGGAGCAAGATGATATTGGCCATATCATGTCACTATTTGATTGCATGTGATGTTTATCATGTTTTACATCTTATTTGCTTAGAACGACGGTAGTGAATAAGATGATCTCTCACTAAAATTTCAAGAATTGTGTTCCCCCTAACTATGCACTATTGCTAAGGTTCGTTGTTCCGAAGCACCACATGATGATCGGGTGTGATAGGTTCTAACGTTTGCATACAACGGGTGTAAGCCAGATTTACACACGCGATACACTTAGGGTTGACTTGACGAGCCTAGCATGTACAGACATGGCCTCGGAACACGGAAGACCGAAAGGTCAAACATGAGTCGTATAGAAGATACGATCAACATGAAGATGTTCACCGTTGATGATTAGTCCGTCTCACGTGATGATCGGACACGGCCTAGTCGATTCGGATCATGTATCACTTAGATGACTAGAGAGATGTCTATCTGAGTGGGAGTTCATTAGATGAACTTAATTGTCATGAACAATAGTCTAAGTTGTCTTCGCAAATTATGTTGTAGACCAATAACTGCGTTGTAGCTCCCTGTTTAATACGATCCTAGAGAAAGACTAAGTTGAAAGATATTGTAAGCAATGATGCGGACTGGGTCCGTAGTCCGAGGAGTGTCATCAATGCTGCACAGAAAGCTTACGTCTTTGATGCACCGCTCGATGTGCAAACCCCTACAACGTTGTCTGTGGATGTTGTGAACACCTGACAGACACGTCCTGATGACTACTTGATAGTTTAGTGCACCATACTTTACGGCTTAGAATCGAGATTCCATTGACGTTTTGAACGTCATAGAACATATGAGATGTTCTAAGAGCTGAAATTGGGATTTCAGGCTCATGCCCGTGTTGAGAGGTATGAGACCTCCGACAAGTTCTTTTGCCAAAAAAGATGGAGGAAAATAGCTCAACTAGTGAGCATGTGCTCAGAATGTCTGGGTGCTAAAATCACTTGAACCAAGTGGGAGTTAATCTTCCAAATGAGATAGTGGTTGACGGAATTCTCTAGACACTATCACCAAGCTACTAGAACTTCGTGATGAACTATGACATGCAAAGGATGGAGATGATCCCGGAGCTATTAGCGGTGCTTAAGACCGCAAAAGTAGAAATCAAGAAGGAGCATCAAGTGTTGATGGTTTAACAAGACCACTAGTTTCAAAAGGGGGCAAGGGCTAGAAGGGAAACTTCATGAATGGCAAACCAGTTGTCGCTCTAATGAAGGAACCCAAGGTTAAACCCAAACCTCGAGACTAAGTGCTTCTATTGTAAGGGGAACGGTCACATGGTAGCGGAACTACCCCAAATACATGGTAGATATGATAGCTGGCAACTTCAACAAAGTATGTTTGATATACATGTTATTGATGTGTACCTTACTAGTACTCCTTGTAGCACCTGGGTATTGGATACCGGTTCAGTTGCTATTATTAGTGACTTGAAGCAAAAGCTACGGACTGAACGGAGACTAGCTAAGGGCGAGGTGACGATGTGTGTTGGAAGTGTTTCCAAGATTGATAAGATCACCATCGCACGCTCCCTCTACTTTCGGGATTAGTCTTGAACCTACATAAATGTTATCAGGTGTCTACGTTGAGCATGAACATGATTAGATCATGTTCATTGCAATACGGTTATTCATTTAAGTTAGAGAATAATGGTTATTCTGTTTACATGAATAATACCTTTGTGGTCATGCACCCAATGGTTTATTGAATCTCGATCATAGTAATACACATGATAATAATATTAACGCCAAAAGATGTAGAGTTAATAATGATAGTACCATTTTCTTGTGGCACTACCGCTTAGGTCATTTTGGCATAAAATGCATGAAGAAACTCCATGCTGATGGATGTTTGGAGTCACTTGATTTTGAATCGCTTGACACATGCGAGCCATGCCTCATGGGAAGGATGACTAAGATCCCGTGTTCAGGTACAATGAAACGGAAAAGTGACTTGTTGGAAATCATACATGCTGATGTGTGTGATCCAATGAGAATTAAGGCATGTGGTGGATATCGTTATTTTCTCATCTTCACTGACGATTTGAGTAGATATGGGTATACTTACTTAATGAAGTAAAAGTCTGAAACGTTTGAAAAGTTCAAGCAATTTCAGAGTGAAGTTAAGAATCATCATAACAAGAAGATCATGTTCCTACGATCTGATCAAGGGGATATTTTCTGAGTTGTGAGTTTGGCAATCACTTAAGACATTGTGGAATTGTTTTGCAGTTGAAGCCACCTGGAACACCACAGCGTAATGGTGTGTCTGGACGTCATAATCGAACCTTATGAGATATGGTGCGATCAATGATGTCTCTTACCGATCTACCGCTGTTATTTTGAGGTTATGCATTAGAGACAGCTGCATTCACTTTAGATAGGGCACCATCTAAGTCCGTTGAGACGACGCCGTATGAACTGTGGTTTGGCAAGAAACCATAGTTGTCGTTTCTTAATGTTTGGGGCTGCGATGCTTATGGCTTCAGCCGGAAAAAGCTCGAACCCAAAGCGGACAGATACATCTTCATAGGATACCCAAAGGTAACAGTTGGATATACCTTCTATCTCAGATCCAAGGGCAAAAACTTTGTCGCTAAGAACGGGTCCTTTCTCGAGAAGGAGTTTCTCTCGAAAGAATTGAGTGGGAGGAAGATAGAACTTGCTGAGGTTGTTGAACCCTCACTTCAACCGGAGAGTAGGGCAACACAGAAAGATGTTTCTGTGGAACCTATGACTGTTGAAGAGGAGACTAATGATAGCGATCATGAAGCTCCAGGTCAAGTTGCTATTGAACCTCGTAGGTCGACAAGGATATGTACTACTCCCGAGTGGTACGGTGATCCTGTCTTAGATGTCATGTTGTTTGGACAACAATGAACCTACGAACTATGGAGAAGCGATGGTGGGCCCATATTCCGACAAATGGTTAGAAGCCGAGAAATCCGAGATAGGATCCATGTATCAAAACAAAGTATGGACTTTGGTGGATTTGCCCAATGATCGGCAATCCATTAAGATAAATGGATCTTTAAGAAGAAGACGGACGTGGACGATAATGTCACCGTCTATGAAGCTCAACTTGTGGCAAAGAGTTTTTCACAAGTTCAAGGAGTTGACTACGATGAGATTTTCTCACCCGTAGCGATGCTTAAGTCCGTCGGAATCAAGTTAGCATTAGCTGCATTTATGAAATCTGGCAGATGGATGTCAAAACAAGTTTCCTTACCAGTTTTCGTAAGGAAAGGTTGTATGTGATACAATCAGAAAGGTTCTGTCGATCCTAAAGATGCTAAAAGGTATGCTAGCTCCAGCGATCCTTCCATGGACTAGAGCAAGCATCTCGGAGTCGGAATATACGCTTTGATGGAGTGATCAAAGTTTTTGGGTATACAAAGTTTGATAGAAACTTGTATTTACAATAAAGTGAGTGGGAGCACTACAACATTTCTGATAAGTGTATGTGAATGACATATTGTTGATCCGAAATGATGTAGAATTTTTGGAAAGCATGAAGGGTTGTTTGAAAGGAGTTTTTCAAAGGAAGACCTGGATAAAGCTGCTTACATAATGGGCATCAAGATCTATAGAGATAGATCAAGACGCCTAATGATACTTTCAAAGGGACACACACCTTTGACATGATTTTGAAAGAGTTCAAAATAGATCAGTCAAAGAAGGAGTTCTTACCTAAGTTGTAAGGTGTGAAGTTGAGTAAGACTCAAAGCTTGACCACGGCAAAAGGAAGAGGAAGGACGAAGGTCGTCCCCTATGCTTTTGTCATAGGCTCTATACGGTATGCCATGCTGAGTACCGCACTGGATGTGTGCCTTGCCACATGTCTGGCAAGAGGGTATAAAACGTGATCCAGGAGTAGATCACCAGATAGCGGTCAAAATTATCCATAGAGGAATAAGGAAATGTTTCTCGGTTATGGAGGTGATAAAGAGTTCGACGTAAAGAGTTACGTCGATGCAAGCTTAACACCTATCCGAATAACTCTGAGTAGAGATACCGGATACGTATAATGGAGCAACAGTTTGGAATAGCTCCAAGTGGAACGTGGTAGCAACATCTATGAGATGACATAAAAGTTTTGCGAAGTACATAGGGATCTGAATGTTGCAAACCCGTTGACTACAACCTCTCTCACAAGCATAACATGATCAAACCCAGAACTCATTGAGTGTTAATCACATATTGATGTGAACTAGATTACTGACTCTAGTAAACTCTTTGGATGTTGGTCACATGGCGATGTGACCTATGAGTGTCAATCACATGGCGATGTGAACTAGATTATTGACTCTAGTGCAAGTGGGAGACTGTTGGAATTATGCCCTAGAGGCAATAATAAATTGGTTATTATTATATTTCCTTGTTCATGATAATTGTTTATTATCCATGCTAGAATTGTATTGATAGGAAACTCAGATACATGTGTGGATACATAGACAAACACCATGTCCCTAGTAAGCCTCTAGTTGACTAGCTCGTTGATCAACAGATGGTCACGGTTTCCTGACCATGGACATTGGATGTCGTTGATAACGAGATCACATCATTAGGAGAATGATGTGATGGACAAGACCCAATCCTAAGCCTAGCACAGATCGTGTAGTTCGTATGCTAAAGCTTTTCTACATGTCAAGTATCTTTTCCTTAGACCATGAGATTGTGCAACTCCCGGATACCATAGGAATGCTTTGGATGTACCAAACGTCACAACATAACTGGGTGGCTATAAAGGTGCACTACAGGTATCTTCGAAAGTGTCTGTTGGGTTGGCACGAATCAAGACTGGGATTTGTCACTCCGTATGACGGAGAGGTATCTCTGGGCCCACTCGGTAGGACATCATCATAATGTGCACAATGTGATCAAGGAGTTGATCACGGATGATGTGTTATAGAACGAGTAAAGAGACTTGCCGGTAACGAGATTGAACGAGGTATCGGTATACCGACGATCGAATCTCGGGCAAGTACTATGCCGATAGACAAAGGGAATTGTATACGGGATTGATTGAATCGTTGACATCGTGGTTCATCCGATGAGATCATCGTGGAGCATGTGGGAGCCAACATGGGTATCCAGATCCCGCTGTTGGTTATTGACCGGAGAGTTGTCTTGGCCATGTCTGCATGACTCCCGAGCCCGTAGGGTCTACACACTTAAGGTTCGATGATGCTAGGGTTATAGGGAAAGTATGTACGCGGTTACCGAATGTTGTTCGGAGTCCCGGATGAGATCCCGGACATCACGAGGAGTTCCGGAATAGTCCGGAGGTAAAGATTCATATATGGGAAGTCCCGTTTTGGTCACCGGAAAAGTTTCGGGCGATATCGGTAACGTACCGGGACCACCGGGAGGGTCCCGGGGGTCCACCAGGTGGGGCCACCAGCCCCAGATGGCTGCGTGGGCCAAGTGTGGGAGGGGACCAGCCCCAGGTGGGCTGGTGCGCCCCCCACCAAGGCCCAAGACGCATGGAGAGTGGGAGGGGGGCAAACCCTAGGTCCAGATGGGCCTTAAGGCCCACCCTAGGGCGCCCCCTCTCTCTCCCCCCCTTGGCCGCACCCTAGATGGGTTTTGGGGGATGCCGCCACCCCTAGGGAGGGAACCCTAGATGGGGGCGCAGCCCCTCCCCTTCCCCTATATATAGTGGGGTTTTTGGGGCTGCCAGATAGATGAGATCGTCTCCCTCTTGGCGCAGCCCTACCCCTCTCCCTCCTCGTCTCTCGTAGCGCTTGGCGAAGCCCTGCTGGAGTCCCGCGCTCCTCCACCACCACAACGCCGTCGTGCTGCTGTTGGATGGAGTCTTCCCCAACCTCTCCCTCCTTCCTTGCTGGATCAAGGCGTGGGAGACGTCATCGGGCTGCACGTGTGTTGAACACGGAGGCGCCGTTGTTCGGCGCTTAGATCGGAATCAACCGCGATCTGAATCGCAGCGAGTACGACTCCTTCATCCGCGTTCTTGCAACGCTTCCGCATCGCGATCTACAAGGGTATGTAGATGCACTCCCCTCTCCCTCGTTTCCAGATTACTCCATAGATAGATCTTGGTGATGCGTAAGAAATTTTTTGATTTTCTGCTACGATCCCCAACACTAAGGTGTGGCTGCCCTCTCTCCCCCCACTATATATAGGGGCCAGGGGCGGCGCCGGCCCTAGGAGATGGGATCTCCTAGGGGGGGGCAAGGGGGTGGCTTGCCCCCCAAGCCAAGGGGGGCGCCCCCCACCCCTAGGGTTCCCAACCCTAGGCGCAGGGGGGAGGCCAAGGGGGGTGTGCCAGCCCACTAGGGGCTGGTCCCCCTCCCCCTACGGCCCATGGGGCCCTCCGGGATGGGTGGCCCCACCCGGTGGACCCCCGGGACCCTTTCGGTGGTCCCGGTACACTACCGGTGACCCCCAGAACTCTCCCGATGGCCGAAACTGGACTTCCTATATATAATTCTTTACCTCCGGACCATTCCGGAACTCCTCGTGATGTCCGGGATCTCATCCGGGACTCCGAACAACATTCAGATTACCGTGTGCATATATCTCTACAACCCTAGTGTCAGGGATATGACTAGCAGGTATAAACCGGCTAGTATAAACCGGCTTTGTTAATATTATACTGGTTTGTAATATTTAGTAAAGGCTACGGCCCATAAAGATCTTAGAGCCCATGTATAGAAGTAAGGTTTGTAAACCGCCCCATGATGTAACTTGAGAGATAAGGAAGGAAAGACAGAGACCGAGGCGGACACAAATATGAGCCGGCCTCGGGACTCTGTAAACCGGACCAGGCGTACCCTCTATATAAAGGGGCGACCCGGCGACGGTTCAACAACAAGCAACAATCAACCCGTCGAGACGCAGGCAAGCGAATCCGCTCCCTGTAATCCGACGCCCAAGCAATACCAAACCAACTAGACGTAGGCTTTTACCTTCCTCGAAGGGGCCGAACTAGTATAAACCTTCTGTGTCCTTTGTGTGCTATGAACCCCTTCAAGCTAACCCGTGCGATGGTTCCATCATCAAGTCCGCTAAACCGGACATCTGCCGTGCTATTTCCACGACAGTTGGCGCCCACCGTGGGGCCTGCGCACGATGGTTTCGAGTTCTTGAAGGGCAGCTTTAAAGGGCTCAAGGGTTACGCGATCGGACGGATGACCAAGAGTCGTCGCGGCCGGATCTACATCGACGACGCAGGTTGGGGACCGGAAGCCGATTCAATCGAATATGGGTACCGGGTTCCCTTCGGCAGCATCCAAGTCTTCATCGGCAAAATCGGCGAACCGGGGCCTGAGCCGGACGTCTTCCCCAACATCGTCGAGCCGGCTCAGCGTGCGAGATCGGCCCGGATTCAGCCTGCCAAGAAGCACGTGTTTGTTGGAGCAATCCACAGAGGTCGAGCCGAGAACGGATCGGAGTCTGATGGTGCAACAGTTGTCTACTCAGATGACGAATCTTCATCCGGGGAAACTGAATCTCTGTATCAGTTGCGGGACAGCCGGTCTGAGGGCGAGTCCGATGGAAACAGTATTCCGGGCCCCTTTTACCCGCCAAACCGGGTGGCGGTTTTCATGGCCGGTTCACAGCCCCCGATGAACGGAACGACAGCGGAAGCTGGTGCAGGGGGAAGCGGCTCAAACCCCTCACTTACTGAAGTTCTATCCACCTTGATCGAGGAGTTCACAGCTAAAGCGGTGGAAGCAGTAGCTCCAGCACACAAGGCGCATCATGATGCAGAGCTCCTTCAGTTGAAAGGCCGGATTGATCAGTTAAAGGAGGACCTGAAGGCAGAAAGAGAGATGATAGCGGTGAGGCAAGCGGAATTGGATGATCAAGCTTTTTATCTAAGGATGGAGCAAGCTTCTATGGAAGGAGTAAGGGGACGAAAGTACCGGTCCCGTATACCGCCGGTTTATGAATCAACGAATCTGTTCAGGACACCTGGGGCTGGGACTAGTAATCATCCGGCTTTAAACCGGAGGACGCCTCCGGCCAGGGAGGAGCCGGTTCAGCAACCCACCGCAGAGCAGGAGCGCCGGATTACGTCGGCACCTTATGTTCCCGTCCCTCCAGGTCATTATTCAAACCCTTTGGATAACATCGCTGCAGCAGCGGCGTGTTTGACCGCTTTACCTGCGGAAGAAACATCTCCGGTGGCGATAGAGGCGCGCAGGGTCCAGAAGCTACTCAATACAGCGTTGATGCAGCAGCAAGCATATTCTCACAGCAGGGAAAGGTTACATTCAACACCACGTCCCAGCCGAAGTTATACTAGGCATTGGGAGGAGCCAGAAGTATCTAGCAGTGAGCGTAGGAGACATCAGCGCAGGCAGGATAATCCGGCAGGGGTGGCGATGCCAGCTCCATACATAAACCGGGCCAGATCAGGGGCCAGGGAGGAGATTCGTCAAGCGACGCCGGTTCATACAGCCACTGCAGAGACAGGGGTTACGACGAGTTCCTTTGGGGTGCAGTGTCTTATCCCCGCTTTACGGAGTGTCAAGCTGCCCAAAGATTTCAAAGGGCCCCGCAAGGTACCTAACTACACAGCCGATTTACCACCAGAAGCTTGGGTTGAAAGTTATGAGATGGCCATGGAGATGCTGGACGTGGATGAATCAGCTTGTGCCAAATATTTTACTATGATGCTCGAGGGCACGGCCCGGACCTGGCTGAAAGCTCTACCCCCGAACTCTATTGGATCATGGGGGGAACTACGCAGCCAGTTTATCAAAAACTTCAAGGATACATGCAAATAGCCGATGTCAGTGATAGACCTAGCAGCTTGTGTGCAAGGAGAGCAGGAGTCTACAGCAGCTTGGGTACGGAGAGTAGCAGAGATCTTACACTCTTCGAATGGTATTAATCCTAGTACGGCAATAGTGACATTGGAGAACAATTGCCGGTTTGAATCTTTAAAGTTAAAACTCGGACGGCTTAAGAGGGACTGCAATGATATGGGAACTTTGATGAGTGCCCTGGTGAAATACGGAGACTCTGATAACACAAAGTATCCGGAAGCAGAAGGAGATAAGGCTGGGAAGGCCGGCAAGTCTGGTAAACCGGCACCGATCAATCCGGTTACTTCAGGTTTTTTGGGCAAATGGAAAGCAGAGGGTGGTTCAGACTTCGTGGCTAACACTCAAGTTCAAGGTGGTTTTCAGCGTAGTCCGGGAGATCCAGCTTCACAAACCGGCGGAGGAGCTTTTGGCTGGGAGCAGGAGTTAGATCAGCCTTGTCCAAAGCATAGCGGAAAAGGGAAGGTGGCGAAGCATACCATGAGAGAGTGCATACCCCTTATGAAGGCAATAGCAGGCCGTTTCAATCCTCCTAATCGACCCCCACATGGCGGCTCAGAGCCTGGATTTTATGGTCCGGGTCATCAGGGGAATAGCTCCGGATCAGGATATAGGGGCAATAACGGTGGTTATCAACCCCGGGCAGGCGGCCAAAATAATCAAGGAAACTATAATGGTCAGGGCAATCAATCACATCATCAAGGTGGTTACAATAATCAGAATAATCAGCAGCAGGGCCAAGGAAGTTATAATAATCAGGGAAATCAGCAGCAACAGCGTCAGCAACAGCAGCCGCAATCCGGATATTAGAGTAATCCGAAGGAGTTAAGCAGTGGGCAGTATCATGTCTTCACCACAAGTCTGTGTAAGAGAGACCAGATGGTTTTAAAGCGGGCTGTTAATGCAGTAGAACCGGCGACACCGCAATTTCTTCGATGGTCGGAGCAGCCTATTGTATGGAGTAGAGAAGACCACCCAATGCGGGTGGATAATCCGGGCCATTTAGCCTTGGTAGTAGCACCTCAAGTGGGGGGTTACAAATTTACTAAAGTTCTCATGGACGGTGGTAGCAGTATCAATATCTTATATTATGAGACTTTCCGTCGTATGGGTCTGACAGATAAGAAGCTAAGGCAATCAAACATGGTGTTTCATGGAGTGGTCCCAGGTAAGTCAGCTTATCCAGTTGGAAAGATTGACTTGGAAGTTACCTTTGGGAACGAATATGATTCTAGGTCAGAGATGATCACTTTCAAAGTCGTCAAGATCAAAAGTCCATACCATGCTCTGTTTGGAAGGACGGTTTATGCTAAGTTCATGGCTAGGCCGTGCTATGTTTACTTGCAGCTTAAAATGCCGGGTCATAAAGGCACGATCACGGTTCATGGAAGTCGCAAGATAGCAGTGGAATGTGAGGAAGGTGATGCAGCTTATGCAGAAGCAGTATGTGCCACAGAAGAGTTGAAATTTTATAAAGATAATGTTGATCCGGCAGATATGACTCCGCTGAAGAAGCCAACTACTGAGCATGATCCGGCGTTGAAGTTTAAATCGGCTGAAGAGACCAAGCAAGTTGATTTTGTGCCTGAGGATTCGTCCAAGCAATTCACTATTAGTGCTAACCTTGATCCCAAATAGGAAAGCGCGCTCATCGAGTTCATCCGTGAGAACCGGGATATCTTTGCATGGAAACCTTCTGACATGCCAGGTATACCGAGGGAACTCGCTGAGCACAAATTAAACATTGATCCGAAGTTTAAACCGGTTAAACAGTATCTGCGCCGCTTCAACGAAGAGAGGCGCAAGGCTATAGGAGAAGAAGTGGCCAGACTTTTGGCCGCAGGGTTCATAGTGGAAGTTTTTCACCCGGAGTGGTTGGCTAATCCGGTGCTGGTTTTAAAGAAGAATGAGAAGTGGAGGATGTGTGTGGACTACACGGACCTCAATAAGGCTTGCCCAACTGATCCTTTTGCTCTACCTCGCATCGATCAGATCATCGACGCCACGGCGGGGTGTGAGCGGCTAAGTTTTCTGGATGCATATTCAGGGTATCACCAGATCAAGATGGCGGTGGAAGATCAAGAGAAGACAGCTTTCATAACTCCTTTTGGTGCTTTTTGCTATGTGTCTATGCCTTTTGGGCTTAAGTGTGCACAGGCAACTTATCAACGTTGCGTTCAGAATTGTTTGAAGGGGCAGATAGGGAGGAACGTTCATGCCTATGTGGATGACATTGTGGTCAAATCGAAGAAAGAAGGGACAATGATAGAGGATCTCAAGGAAACCTTTGATAATCTTCGGGCTTACAGGATGATGCTTAATCCGGAAAAATGTGCTTTTGGTGTTCCGGCTGGTAAGCTTTTGGGATTCTTGGTCTCAAACAGAGGAATAGAAGCTAACCCGGAGAAGATCAAGGCCATCACGTCTTTGACTAAACCGGTTTGTATCAACGATGTTCAGCGCATAGCTGGCCGGATCACAGCGTTAAGCCGGTTCATCAGTCGCTTGGGAGAGAAGGCGATCCCGCTTTACCAGATGTTGAGAAAAACAGACTGGTTTATCTGGAGTGATGAGGCAAATGCAGCATTTGAGGATCTGAAACGGCAACTAGCAAACCCACCGGTTTGGGCTGCGCCCATTGACAAGGAGCCTTTGCTGTTATACGTTGCGGCTAATACACGAGCGGTCAGCGTTGCAATTGTGGTTGAGCGCAAGGAAGCAGGGAAGGAGCACCCGGTTCAGCGCCCGGTTTATTATGTAAGTGAAGTACTCATTGAGTCCAAGCAGAGATACCCTCATTGGCTGAAGTTAGTATATGGGGTGTTCATGGCAAACCGGAAGCTGAAGCACTATTTCCAAGGACATCCAATAACTGTGGTTAGTTCAGCTCCGTTGGGGGATATAATCCAGAACAGGGAAGCTACAGGCAGGGTAGCAAAGTGGGCCATCGAGCTCAGCCCGCATGAGTTGAAATATGTACCACGCACTGCTATAAAATCTCAGGCATTGGTAGATTTCATCAATGACTGGACAGAGTTGCAGACTCCTGAGGAGAAGCCGGATCTTACTTATTGGACGATTCACTTTGACGGTTCAAAACAGTTGGAGGGCTCGGGGGCTGGAGTTGTCTTAACTTCCCCCAGAGGTGATAAATTTTGCTATGTCCTCCGCCTATTATTTCCTTGTACTAATAATGCAGCAGAATATGAAGCATTACTTCATGGTTTGCGGCTAGCAAAGGAGATGAATTTGAGCCGGGTTAAGTGCCTGGGTGACTCAGATCTAGTGGCACATCAAGTTTCTGGCAAGTGGGATTCAAGAGATCCCCTCATGGCGGCTTATAGACGAGAGGTTGAAGCAGTCGCAGGATACTTTAAGGGATATCAGGTGGATCACATAGACCGGCGGAGAAACGAAGCGGCCGACGCTCTGAGCCGGCTACGGTCGCAGCGTAAACCGGTACCACCAAACACCTTTTTGGATGAATTGCACAGTCCTTCGGTTCAGATACCTTCGGAGGAAGACCTAGCTGTTCCGGACCCAGAGGCGCAGTTAGTTGCAGCACTCCATATTATTCCGGATTGGACGCTACCCTATTTGGCATACCTAGGCCGAGGAGAATTGCCGGAAGACGAAGAGGAAGCACGACAGATAATCCGGCGCTCTAAGTCCATGACAATTGCAAACGGAGAGCTTCACCATCGTAGTACTTCTGGAGTATTTCAACGATGTGTTTCAGCTGAGGAAGGTTGTGAGATTCTAAGGGAGATTCATGAAGGGGATTGTGGTCATCATGCCGGTTCAAAATCACTGGTGGCTAAGGCATTCCGACATGGATTTTATTGGTTAACCGCACATGCAGATGCGGCAGATCTGGTCCGGAAGTGTGATGCTTGTCAGAAATTCTCAAGCCGTGCTCTGGTTCCGGCACAGGAACTCCGGATGATACCAATAACTTGGCCTTTCGCAACTTGGGGGCTTGATATGGTTGGGCCCTTCAAGCGATCCCAAGATCAGAAAACTCATCTACTGGTGGCAGTAGACAAGTTCACAAAGTGGGTTGAAGCGGAGCCTATAAGCAAGTGTGATGCGGCGACGGCAGTCAAATTCATCAAAAAAGTAATTTTCCGGTTTGGCTTCCCACACAGCATCATCACAGATAATGGTACTAACTTATCTAAAGGTGAGATGAAGGAATTTTGTCAAAGAGAACATATTCGCTTAGACGTATCTTCTGTGGCTCACCCCCAAACCAACGGTCAGGCCGAAAGGGCAAATCAGGAGATTTTGCGAGGTATCAAACCCCGGCTTATGACACCTTTGCAGAGAACCCCAGGATGTTGGGTTGAGGAATTGCCGTCTGTTCTTTGGAGTATTAACACTACACCAAACCGGTCTACAGGCTACACGCCTTTCTTCATGGTTTATGGTGCTGAAGCAGTTCTTCCAAGTGATATACGTCATGACTCACCAAGGGTAACGGCCTATGTGGAAGCAATCAATGAGGAGTCAAGACAGGACGGTTTAGACCGGCTGGATGAAGAGCGGGATATAGCTGCAGCGCGGTCGGCGATTTATCAGCAAGACTTGCGCAGATATCATAGCCGCCGGATTAGAACAAGGACGTTCTAGGAGGGTGACTTGGTGCTCCGGCTCATCCAAGATCAAACAGATATGCACAAGCTATCCCCACCTTGGGAAGGACCTTTTGTGGTCAGCAAGAATCTACACAACGGCTCATATTACTTGGTGGACGTTCGGGAACATAAGGACTCACGGACATCAAAAGAGGAGATGAAGAGGCCTGGGAACATCGCCCACTTACGGCCATATTATACTTGAGCTACGTGCTCCAATGTATCCTATGTATATATTATGAGTAATAAATAAACTGGCACCCTCGGTAAACCGGGGGCTTAGCCCTTTCTCCATATGCAAAAAATCTTGTGAAAGCAACCCATATACATACAAGTTTATTATCAGATACCATATTTCAATATACTGGCCGGTTTAGAAATTGATTTTTTGCAGAATATGCAAAGGAACAGTAGAACTCTCAAGAACATGAGATTATATCCGGTTCAAGGAGAGAAGACTTCACAAATGACCCACCGGTTCAGGAGGAACCCTGGAGGCCCTCTGGGAGTGGTATCATCTACTCCCAGTGATCGGATTAATTTCATAGTTCTATCAACCCTCTGAAAAGTTGGACAAATCCACGTTCAGTGATTGGCTCAGTTTGTACATTGACCCACCGGTTCAGGAGGAACCCTGGAGGCCCTCTGGGAGTGGTATCATCCACTCCCAGTGATCGGATTAGTTTCATAGTTCTTTCGGCCCTCTGAAAAGTTGGATAATGCCACGTTCAGTGATTGGCTAGGCCCTCTGGGAGTGTCGGCCAATCCGCGTCCCAGTGATTGGCTCAGTTTTTATTTCCGGTTCTTTCGGCCCTCTGAAAAGTTGGATAATTCCACGTTCAGTGATTGGCTAGGCCCTCTGGGAGTGTCGGTCAATCCGCGTCCCAGTGATTGGCTGAACCTTGCTTTGAGCCTGGCAGCTCTTGAAAAAGCCTCGACTACATGGTCTTATTTGCAAAATTTGCATATTTTTGGTGTTTTTGCGTTTATAACCTTTTAAACCGGAGTGGAACAGCTACACAAGTTGACCACATATCTATGAAGTGGAAAGTCTGGATCATGAATACCAGCATAAGTAAACCGGCGTTCATTAAAACCCGGATCGCGTATCATGCAAAAGTTACAACTTTCCGAAATAAGATGAACCGGATTTATCATCAAGATGGACCGGAGAATTTCGAGTTTCTAATTGGATCCATGAAGATCTTCATAAAGCGACTTTAAAGTCCTACCGGTTTAAAAGAGTATTGGCCACATAAATCTCAGGTATAAAAGTTATTTTTAGTAAAAATATGCTTATTTGATGTTTATAGAGAACAAGTTAATCCGTCCAGTGGTAAACCACTAGGACATATTTTCGGTATTGTTTCTGTATAAGCAGAGGAAGGCAACAAATATCAGACAACAGGTCAACCGGCGAGTATTTCATAAAGACAAAATATTCGGATCGAAGCACATTAAGTTTCGGCTAACCTATTACAAGACATGACGAGCCCAACGGTTTGGAAACATTGTTTGACGGAATATAGGTTATGATTACAGCAATAAAAATCGAAGTTATGCTTCTCCTTGCTGAGACGGCTGGCCATCGCCTTGATCCGGAACATCTTCATCCTCGTGAAGCGGCTGGAAGTCCGGCGCACGCCAATCAATCTTCGTCAAGGCCCGAAAATACACCTCATCGTTGATAAGTTCAGCAGGATCAATGTCAGGAGCAAAGGTGTGAGGACGAACCGGCGGAATTAAGTTCACGGTATCGTAAACCGGTCGCTCCACCCGCTCGTTCTGCAAATTGTATCCTGGATGATATCTGGACAAATCCGATTCAGCGGCAAGCTTGCTGGCGAGGGGGCGCATCTCTTTCGTCAGGGCATAGAGATCCGTTTCGGTAAAAGGTGAGCCGTCCTCCTTTGTATCCGGGAATCCGGTGAAAGCCTCCTCCGGATCAAGATCCGGGACCCAAGCCTTAGCCCTCGTAAGGGCCAGAAGAGCACCACCCCGCGCAGCAGATTTCTTGACTTCTTCGAGACGAACCGGCAAAACAGACAACTTGTTCAGTATCTTGGATTTTCGTAGGGGCCGGTTTACCAAAAGAAGTAGCACTGATGATCCTTTGAGCTCCGGAGTACAGTTGTTCGACCAAAGTGTAGCAAGCTTTGAGTATTTTCCGTAAGTCATCCCCAAGATGGGAGACACGGCGCCCTACACACAACAATCACAGTTAAACCGGTACAAAACACAGGTTACAAAGATAAAGCAGGAGTTCAGGTTATACTTACCAAAGACAGCAGAGGTCATCAAGTCAATTTGCCGCCTTAAACCGGTCAATTCCTCAGTAACCGGATTAAGTGCTCCTTCAGCATCCTGAACCCGTTTCTCCAGATCTTTCTTCTGGACCTCAAAAGTAGTACGCTCCTCTTCAAAGTATTTCTTCAAGTCTTCAGCAGTCTTTAAGCTCACTTGAAGTTCTTTATTAGCCTTTGAAGCGGCAGACTCTGTTTCAGTGAGACGGCTTCGAAGCTCATTAATTTCAAGAGCATTCCGGTTCAACTCAGCCTGCAGACACAGTTCAAAAACAAGAGGTGAAAATTAGTCAAGTCTCAAGCACACAACCAAGTTGTCCACTTGACACTTGGGGGCTAATGGCAGTTGAAGCAGTAAAGGAAAGACAATTTAAAGTTACAAGTCTCAAGCACACAAACAAGTTGTCTGCTTGACACTTGGGGGCTAATGTACGGTTGAAGTATTATCAGCAATTTTTTACAAGTATCAAATACATAAACAAGTTATCTACTTGATACTTGGGGGCTAATGTAAAGACCAACGGTTCAATCTACAAAGTTCCGGTTCACCTTCAACACTCAGCTAAACCGGAACTTGGGGGCTGTTATGAGATAGAAACACGTCAAAAGAACAAAAATCAGAAGAAGAAGTTTACCTCATATTTTTCCCTCATCAAGTTAACCAGGCTGGCTTCATAATCCCGGCTGCTGTGGAGCCGGTTCAGATACCCGGAGTAAATTTCCTGAGCGCTCATATCAGAAAGGCCGGATATCTCAGTACTCCATTTCCCCTTCTCTTGAGTTAGCTTTTCCGTTTTAGCCGTATGTTTGGCTAAAACGGTGGGTTCAGCCGGAGTAACAAAAGCAGCCCCGGTTACCACAACATCAGGAGAGGAAGGTGCATTAGGGGGAGTGGCAGTATGGGCCGGATTAGGAGACGCCGGATTGACCTGAGGAGAGCTAACCCGGGCCGGGCTTGGCGGATTTTGGACGTCTTCAGTAATAGGGTTCTCAGGAGCAGAGATATGGTATGTTGGCGCAAGGTCTTCAAGAGGAGCTACGGGCTCGCCCTCGGGAGGAACAGTGGGGGACGGATCAGCAACCGGATCATCGGCAGTGGACTCGGCAGGAGGCTTATTTGCCTTGGGCTTCTTGCTGGGTTTCGGTTTGCTGGAAAAGTATGCAAAATGAGTTGACATTATAAAGTAAAAGGGATCATAAACCGGAAAAGGTGAGGGAAGTTACCCTGGGACGGTTTTCAGTGGAGGAAGCTGCGTAGCGGTCGATTCACCAGAGGAAGACAGTGGAGTTTCCTGGTAGTCAGGGTCAGACGGTTTAAGAGGTTTTCGGATAAGCCCGGCCTTGGGATAAAGGGGAGTCGGAGAAAGTATCACCTCAGCACGGCGTTTTCGAACCGGAGTTAAAGAAATTCCGGATGACTCCACCGCCAAGCCGCTATGGCGAGTGGTCCGGCGAAGAGCTTCGTGCTGTTGTTTCTTCAAAATAAAGTTAGGGTCCAACTGAGCATAAGGATGAGAAAATTGGTACTTCCGGACGGTCCGACGACTTTTTTGTGGAAGAGATTCTGAATCAGAAGAAAGAAGGGTTACCTCAATTTCAGCCGGGTTATCACCTTCAGGCAACTCCTGTGGAAAGGTATCATTAGATACAATAACAAGTACATAAAAGCAAAATTTAAACCGGATTAAAGCATACCTCGGAATCCGGATCATCGTCTTCAGTGGGAGAACCGGCGTCAACAGCTGCTTTCCTTTTCTTATTGGCAAAGGTTTTTCGCCGAACCTGTTTGCCGGTTTTCTCCTGTGGTTTTCTCTTCCAGAAAGGGTCATCAGCCTAATCAAAAGAAAGAAAGACAATTGAAAGATGGTTTAAAAAGAAACGGATTACAAATACAGGGTAAAGTGAAACTCACTGCGGGCAGTTTGTTCTTCTTATAGTATGGAGCTAAACCGACCTTGGCGCAGTCTGCTAAAGAGACATTGAGGATCTTTTTGGCTGATTTTACTACTTCCGATTCAGAAAGTTTGTCCTTGGTAAATCTTTGAGGATCATCCGGTTTACCAGAATATTTGCACATTAGCTGAGGACGCCGGCTCAGGGGAAGAATGCTCCAAGACAGCCAACAGCGTAGAAAGTCGGTTCCAATCAAACCATTAGCCATGAAAGCTCTTAACTTAGAAAGCTGTGATGAAAACCGGGTCCGTTCAACAGCGCCGAGCCGTGGTGGTAAAGGATGATTCTCCGGAATACGGGTTTCACGGTAACCCGGCAGAGGGTTCTCCCCTTCAGGAGAAGTGTCAACACAGTAAAACCAGGACTTATTCCAGTCTTTTGGATGAGAGTGTAAAGCGGCGTGAGGAAAAACCACGTCTCTCCTCTTCTGAATACTAACACCGCCAAGCTCTTGATGTGGTCCGCTGGTAAACTCGGTGCGCCGGTTTAAATGGAAGAAGTCCCGGAACAGATCGACAGACAGTTCTTCTTGCAGATATACCTCCGAAAACACTTGGAAGTCATAGATGTTTGAGACAGAATTTGGTCCAATATCCTGAGGGTGCAGTTGGAAAGCAGCAAGAACATCCCGGAAAAACTTTGAACCGGGGGGAGAAAAGCCTCGAGTTATGTGATCAAAGAACACAATGACTTCCCCGGACCTGGGAGTTGGTGGACATTCATTACCCGGGGCTCGCCATTTTAAAACGGACTGAGGTCCTAACGTGCCAACTTCAGAAATCTTGATCATATCATCCTCAGTAATGATAGAAGGAACCCAATCGCAGGAGACATACTGCTTGGCCATCGCAACGAAAAGGCAAAGTACTGGAAAAGATAAAGCGCAGCAAACGGATTAGGAAGATACAGCAACATAAACCGGAATCTATCTATGAAAGTTACGCAACGGTTCAACTGAGGACTAATGGCATGGTTAAACCAGCAATAATAACAGGCTACATCATTTCCGGTTAATGGCAGTTGCAGGGAAACGGCTAAACCGTCGCATTTAAATTACAGAGTTTCGCAAGAGCAGGGCATATCAGGTTAAACCAGGACATACCTAACATATCTACCAAGGAGAAAAACAGGTTTCTAATAAACAGCTAAGGAAGAACAGATCTGAGCATACTAGGAAAAGAGAAACAAAGAGTATGCGGGAAAAAACTACGAGGACCTTATACTAAGCGGATGGATCTACAGGCTAGACAGGAATGACACAGATCTGAAGTATTTACAGCAGGATAAAAGTACGATTTAAAGGCAAGATCTGAAGGACAAAGTTACTAGAAATCATTGGCTTAAGATTGAACAAGATGAAGCTTCTGTTAAGGCTCTAATGGCGGAGGCGTAGGAAGAAACCCTAGAAGTTGCAGACTGACAATGGAGAAGAAGGACGTACCTGGAGCAGCAAGAATCGGCGGCGGAGGTTCTCTGGTCAAAGCTCAGGGTGATGCAGCGGCCAGCAAGGTCTTGGATCCAGCAGTCAACGGCGGCAGTTCGAGCTCGGCCGACGATGGAGTTGGGCGACGGAGGAGGAAGACGGAGCAGGAAGAGGATAACGAATGGGGGTAGTGGTATTTATAAAGGAGAGTCAGATCTGAAGCGACAGGTGCGGGATTCGAGGAGGCAAAAAATCGGATAAAGATCCTCTGGCGCCTCGATTCTCGGGATAACCCTTAAAATAAGCTACAGTACAGCTCGCGGCGTTAAATGCGGAGATGATGTCACGGTCAGATTTAATGATCCCTGAGGATGACGTCAGAGCCGGTTTATAGAGATGTGAAGACAGAAGAAGATTATAAAGGAGAAGATTGATATGAACAAGTTCAAATCATTCTGGGGCCTAATGTCAGGGATATGACTAGCAGGTATAAACTGGCTAGTATAAACCGGCTTTGTTAATATTATACTGGTTTGTAATATTTAGTAAAGGCTACGGCCCATAAAGATCTTAGAGCCCATGTATAGAAGTAAGGTTTGTAAACCGCCCCATGATGTAACTTGAGAGATAAGGAAGGAAAGACAGAGACCGAGGCGGACACAAATATGAGCCGGCCTCAGGACTCTGTAAACCGGACCAGGCGTACCCTCTATATAAAGGGGCGACCCGGCGACGGTTCAACAACAAGCAACAATCAACCCGTCGAGACGCAGGCAAGCGAATCCGCTCCCTGTAATCCGACGCCCAAGCAATACCAAACCAACTAGACGTAGGCTTTTACCTTCCTCGAAGGGGCCGAACTAGTATAAACCTTCTGTGTCCTTTGTGTGCTATGAACCCCTTCAAGCTAACCCGTGCGATGGTTCCATCATCAAGTCCGCTAAACCGGACATCTGTCGTGTTATTTCCACGACACCTAGCATCACCGAACCTTAAGTGTGTAGACCCTACGGGTTCGGGAGACACGTAGACATGACCGAGACGACTCACCGGTCAATAACCAACAGCGGGATCTGGATACCCATGTTGGTTCCCACGTGTTTCTCGATGATCTCATCGGATGAACCACGATGTCAAGGATTCACTTAATCCCGTATGCTATTCCCTTTGTCTATCGGTACAACACTTGCCCGAGATTCGATCGTCGGTATACCGATACCTTGTTCAATCTCGTCATGGCAAGTCTCTTTACTCGTTCCGTAATCCATCATCCCGTGACTAACTCCTTAGTCACATTGAGCTCATTATGATGATGTCTTACCGAGTGGGCCCAGAGATTCCTCTCCGTCATACGGAGTGACAAATCCCAGTCTCGGTTCGTACCAACCCAACAGACACTTTTGGAGATACCCGAAATGGGGCTGCAAAGTGGGCCAATTTCGGCACGTGGGGGCGAGCTGGGCGCGACGACTGGGCGCAAAACCGCCCCCAGCGCTGATTGTATCGCTGGCTCGCCCCCAGGGGCGATTTTTACGCGTCCTGGGGGGGGCAATGGCTGGAGATGCTCTCACCTTCTCCGACCCTCCCACTCCTTTCGGCTCTCTTCAGCAGCGGCACAACCAGCCTCCCCTTGTCCGGCAGACAATTGAACACCACATAGTGACAATCTATACTTCTATACTTCTACACTACTATTAATCTATACTACTATTAAAAGAGCAAACATAATTTCATCTAAAGCTACACCACAAAGTGTACACGGGATAACCAGGACTCTCTGATCTGATCCATGCGACATAATCTAAGAGTCAATATTACCCTGGTGGTCTGCCTCCCGATCCAACGGCTCACGGTAAATGTTCTGCCACGTCTGGCACGCATTTTTTTGAAAAAGCCCTTAATGTTTTGTATAATCAACCCGCGGTACGTTCTAAACAACGGTTCTGAGGCGCTTTTCTTTTTCTCGAGGGCGAACATATCGATCCGGCGGCGCCCTCCAGTACGACAGCCCCGCCCCTCTCCCACCGCGACCCCCGACGCCGGCAGCACCTCCCATCCCCTTCCATCCTTCCCCTACCCAAACGACGAGCAGAGACGACGCATCTCGCCGTGCAAGCCCCTGATCTGGACGGCACCCCCGAGCTCGTGGCCCTTCTCCCTAGATCACCGGATCCAGTCAAGATCCGTCTTCGACGCATCGACGGCGTCTGCTTGCTGTGGCGCCTCTCTCCGCTGCCCAGCGGCTGCCCTCGACACGTCTGCAGCGCCTCTCTACGCGTCCCAGCCGTCGCCGGCGAGTGACCATCCGGCAGCCTCCAAACCTACCGACAGTAAGCGTCCCGACTGTTCTCCCCGCACCCCCAACCCCAACTCAAATTATCCCCCTTCTCTTGTGGAATCACAGGCTGATCCATCTTATTTTTGTCAGCTCAGACACGCGCAGCCGCACCTGATCATTTTAGAACAAGGTGCAGTTGAGGGTAAGTACGACGAGCCACCGGATCTGCTGATGCTTCCACCCAAACTTAGGAGCTTAATCAGGCGTAATAAACCAGATCAATTTGTACATGCAAGACGTATCGAATAGTATTTGCTAAATACTTGAATAGGATGTGACTGGATCGATTTGCAAGCAGACTGGTTAGTATCTAATCGTATAGTGTGCTTGTTCTGTGGAGTAGTATCGTAGAGCAAGAAAGAGATTTCTGAGTTCTCACAACGTGTTTGTTCCGGTTAATATATAACGTTAGATTGAATCTGGGCATGCTTTTAGACTTAAAATGGAATAGTGACAGAGAGCAACGTGATTTTTATTCATATCATCTACACAAATCTTTACTGTTTTAATGCCGCCCATATGTACCACAGATGCAGTAGCAAAGTGGACCGATCAATCCCCAAATAGACCATCAATCTCCCAATATTTTCTTATTACTCCGTTATGAATGATATGCCATGGTTTAGAAATTGATTGGTTCATATATAGTGTAGCTATGTTGTTCTGGAGGGCTAAACTCAACCTCCTGTATGATCGAAAGAAGACCTAATCAAATTTCACAACCTGGTGTACCTGTGTTGTTCTTAAGCTTGTGAAATCCCTATGGACTTCCCTGTAAAACCTATTCGTTTCTAATTACCTGTTTGTGAAGTGCAAAACACATTACATCCAAAGTTCAGTATTCTGAACTGAAAATAGACAGTTTTACAGGAAATAAGCTAACAAATAATTATATAAAGCAGGATATACGAAATAAGTCAGCTCACCTAATTTCTGAATTAACGACTTTGCATGAGCAGTCGTTCTCTGCATTGACAGTGTTTGCTCAAATTAGTGAGGATCATTATTTGGTACACACAAAAATTCAGCAAAGTATAGTTTGCGTGCAGGAAGTTACCGATGTATGCAGACTTAGGTAGGACCTATTAGACACAAAATTCAGTAATCTATCATACATCTCAGTATGCATTCTTTACGTGTGATTTACTTGATTGTGAAGTAGAAGGATTGGATTATTTCATAGACTTGTTTGAGGACATGATTTAGGCTCTGTTTGTGTCACGCCTTTGCGTCTCACTACGGCGACGCCGGACATCGAGTCGAAGGTCCACACGACACTTACAAGTAGACCCATGAAAGAAGCTGGGCCTACCGGTGAGGATGACAGCAATGAGGAGGAAGCAATAGTGTGACGTGGTGGGGTCTGACCTATAAGGGCGTGAGCGTGTGGCTACAGTTTTAAGCAATATTGTGAAAACCACAATGTGTTTTGCAATCACAGTATTTGCGACTGTATTTGGTGTCCGGTCATCAATATGTAAGTTCATGTTCTACCACACGCCCCAAAGATTCACACACGTTATCATTGACGAGGACTGCTCGTGGCTATATGCAAGTGTGGTCGCCGACACCCAGGCAGGCTCAACGTATAGCATGCATACACACGCCCTTTTCTTTATACTATACACCTTGTATTTTGTGAGATATACACGCACATTGCTCCCCACTCATATAGAGGTTAATGATCAGTTCTTTATTTTATTTTTAAGAATTTAATTGGTGATGCTTTGTACATAATAGTCAGGATCTGGTTCACATGACTATGTTGCCCTGCCTAAATGATCTTCACCACTCTCTCTATACCCTTCTATATATTGTTAGCCGTTTGTGCTTTCTTATCTGCAGGTGAGTATGAAAAAATAATGGATGTGCCTCTGTTTGCATCAAGAGAATGTTCCCCATTTAAGGACCTAACAGACACATCTATGGATGTTAGTGCAAATATCACACATAATCTAACGGACGGTCCTAAAAGGAAAAGTGTTCAATCATGATATGCGAGAATGTCGGATGAGAAGAAAGCGGAATACAACACGAAGCTTCATATATCCTGGTACATGTGTTTCTCCGTTAGACTGTTCTATGGTTCATCTCTGTACAACAATTCTTATATCTAACATCACGTGAACCTAATTGTAGCTTTTGGTCAGGCCCCATTTGTTTCTAGCCATCCCAGCTTCCAGTTAAATGCAATAGCATATGTAATGCTTATTTGTCACACTCATTCATTATTTATTAACTCTCCTCTCCTGTGACAGTAATGTAGCATAAATTCACCGAAAAATGTGCAACTCCCTCCTGATGCTCCCTCATGGTGCTAGAAAAACTCGCAGGTCAGAAAAGTTCTCACGATTGCTTCAACATTTATCTCTTCGAGCTGTAATAAGAGTTATGCGACAATGCTACCTTGCAGTATCTTAGAAAACCATATTATTTTGTGGAGATATTATATTTCCTGACCATGAGTTTGGCTTCAAATGCTCCTGATGAGGCTTGAAAGTTGTTTTAACATTTGGGCATGGGAATTTTGTCAAACTCGGCATGGTGATGAAAATGTCTTCTTAGAAAATGAATTTATAATGAGAAGTTATGTTCTAATTTGCTCTAGCTTTAGATTTATTGAAGACTGGTTAAGAGTTTTGCTTTTTAATTAGCATGAATTAAATAGCAGGCTGGGGTTGAACAGAAATTATGCCCTCCTGTTCACTGATTATCCATCAACTGAAGATACCCTCATGTATTAGGTTGGTATTCATATGCTGGTTGTGCACACATGCCATTAGCTTCTCCTTTATTACTTTATTTCTTTAGTTTACTGGAAATATAAATATCAATCAAAACTTCTATGCATGTCGCACCTTCGATCTTCATTTTATTGGCCTTTAATATGTTGGTGATAAAGGCGAATTGTCTTGAGGTGGAAGTCGTAAATTATTCTTTGGAGTTATTGCTTTCTTTAAGGTGTTTTGGTGTCCATGAATGATATAATCATGTCTTTGCAATTTGAACCCCATGCAATCACTCATCTAGAAGATAGTTTCACCAGTTGCAGTTCATTCATTCTCCACGAGAGGAGTGGTAAAGAGTATTCTTATCAGCAATATGCATTCTCCCATTCAAGTGGCACTGTGTAGCTTATTTACATAATTTTTGTTCTCGTCTACCTTGGTACTCTGAGTGATGTTTGTTTATTGGTTTCTAAGCAAACAAATACTCCCTCCGTTCCTAAATTTAAGCCCTTGTAGAGATTCAAATATGGACTACATACAGAGAAAAAAGAGTGAATCCCACTGTAAGATATGTCTATATACATCCGTATGTGGTCCCTAGGGAAATCTCTAAAAAGTCTTATGTGCATTGGAGTGTAACTGCAGCTGGAGTGACCATACGCAGATGGACATTGCAATTTAAGACCTCAAAACAATGGCCCAGCCAGTTCTCCTGATGTCAGCTTTTGTGGCTTGGGTAAGCGTCGACGGCGGCCCTAGGCCCAACAATAATCACACAAAAGAAGTCAATGGTGTGACAGATTTTTGCATTGTGTAACTTGAATTATGATGTGACTGTTCAATTTAATTATGCATCTTGCTATTTTTGCAACAAAGTTCCTAAATAATGTAACTTGAAATGACTTCCTAGAAACTCACTTCTGAATAATTGAATTTGTGCATCTCATACTGACATTTTATCTTGGAACATTTTGTATTTTCTTAGTTCTCATTCAATTGTGTTCAATAAATAACACGCTAGAAATCATGTGCTTGTCATCGGATAACTTGTACTCCCTCCGTTACTTTTTAGTCCGCATAGAAGTTTTGTCTCAAGTCAAAGCATCTTTGGTTTGACCAAACTTATACAAGAAAATATCGGCACTCACAATATCAAATCAACATCCTTAGATTCACTATGAAATGTAGTTTATATATATATATATATATATATATATATATATATATATATATATATATATATATATATATATATATATATATATATATATATTTGATATTGTAGTTGTTGATATTTTTTAATATAAATTTGGTCTTTGTAAATTTTGACTTGACACAAATCTTATACGCGGAGTAAATTTGAAACGGATGGAGTACAACTTCTTTTGTGTTAAAAACACCACATGTTCTTTTGTTCGGTGTTGCACACCTCAAGCGTCTGTCTTAAAGAAAGAACTAACTTCAGCCTCTGGGAAGACACTATGTACATGTGTACATTCTCGAGACAACTTTAGTTCTTGGGAGATACTGTGTACAATCTTTGTTAGTTTGGCAAGTTTAGGATATTTATGGTTCACATTTACTTTTTGTAAGTTGTGTTTTTATTTTTCACATGAAGTTGTGATTGTTTCTACAATTGTTGAAGGTCTTTATTACCTTGCTTATATTTTCTTCCTGGGACGAATGATAAGAGAATTCATGATAATTCGTGCGTTGCACGTGCATGCTTACTAGTGGAGTAAAATTACTCCACTAAGCTTTACTCGGGCGGATATTCCTTTACTTTTTTAGGAGACCGGCTAGAGTTGCTCTTACAAGCCCCGGCCACCATTACAAGTATACGCCTTTTCAGAATTTTAAGATGTAGAGAATGTATTTTCAATCATGAAAAAACAAGCCTCACACTGTAAAAGACACCCAAAGTGAACCTCATCAAAAGTCAGCTGCAATGTCTCGCCTGACCAGTTTCGGACAAAAAGTAGCACCATACAAATTTAGTTCAGTTCTACACCATGTGATTCCAGTACTGACAAGATTACAAAGGACAATACCATAATAAGATATCCGACAGCTGTAGATAAAACCGAGACCTATGAAACTAGACGACTGCAAGCAACCTAGATGCTGCGGCCCAAAAGCATTCAGATTGACGGTCAGGTCTGCTTGATTTGATAAAAACCATTTCCTTGGACTCCGCTACTGTCGTACATTAACCCTGCAAAAAAGGAAATAATGACAAGGATTGTTAAGTTAAAGAATGGCACTAGTATGTCAGAATATGAACAGAACATGTTGCTAATTATCAAATACCACTGGGCATGTTAATGAGATGCATTCTAATAACAGTAGAAAGGAAAACCAAGGAGATCGTAATGCTCATCATTATGATCAGCTAAAGAAAGGTGCAGGATACTAGTGAAAATTAGAACCTGGAGGTTATGAGCAAGTCAAATGATGAAGTTTGGGGTGACAGTCAGTTACATAACTTGCAGGCATGTAATATGGTTGTTTTCTAAACTAATAAGGGCACTTCGGTAATTTGACAAACCTTCTCATATGCCCAATAACTTGACAGCTTGTCTTTTCTTTCTCCAATTCCTGAACCAACAAATGATGCTTATTAGTACCTAATTACTAAGAACATTCACACGGCAGACAAAATTATTAATAACTCAAATAAGAGAAGTTTCTACCATGGTCACTCATTTCTCTTTTCTTTTCTTTTTCTCATTCTCCACAAAAGCTTCATCGTTATTTAACTCCCTAGCTAGCATCATAGCACATAGTGAAATCAATGATTCAAGCTAAACAATACAGATGGAACAAGAAAAGACATATTACCTTTTCAGGTCATATATACTACCTTTTCGTATTGTTAGAGGCAGGCATTCACATCATCACCTCCTAACAGAATAACAAATCTGGAGCTTTGCGAAGCTCTTAGCATCCCCTTTGTAGACAAGCCTGCGTGATTTCTTTGCCTCCTGTGAAAGACCCTTGAAAAGATCAATTTGTAATTAGTGAAAAGAAACACAGAAATCATGGATAATAAAATTTATGTAAGCCACACTTGGCAGTGAACATACCAACATGGCACCGGCTATATATAGCATGAGATTTATAGACCAACATACGTAGGACAGAGAGGCGGATTTCATTGCTGAACTTTAACATTTTTGTATCACTAGGCAATAGCTTGGACATCAACTTGGCTTCAACACCAATGCACTGGAAATGGTAGATAGTTTTCCAATTGTTGCAAACAAGTCAATGCATATATCAAATAACTAGAAATTAAAGTCAGACAACAATATTGACTGATTTGTTAGAGGCAGGCAGGCATGTACCACCAAGCCAGCAGCAACAAGAGCAGAATCACCCTCAAATGTTCCCTCATTCTTGATCTTTTCTGCTACATTATTTATCTCAACGCTCAGGTTCTCATCGTGAATATCATGATTCCCGACATACATTGTCTCCATCTCAAGACACTTGAGAAGATGTTAGTCATTTGCAAAGATATTAAAAAAAAACCGACACTGTTTGATTTGGTGAAGGCAATCTTAACTGCTGCAGCACGCGGGAGACAATGAAGATCCGGATTTTTCTAGAAAAAATTCTTGAGATATTCCATATAGTCGTGGAAATTAACTATGGCGCAACTCCAAGGCACCAGCCTGGCCGTATTCCATGCTATCGGTATAAGATCTTTTTTTTTTGAGGGGTGGTCGAGCTACTCCCTCCGTCCGGAAATACTTGTCATCAAAATGAATAAAAGGGGATGTATCTAGATGTATGTTAGTTCTAGATACATCCCTTTTTATCCATTTTGATGACAAGTATTTTGGGACGGAGGGAGTAGATTAAAACGGGAGCGGTGATGGGCCAGCCTTTACTGGGCCTCCAAATGATGGTAGTTGTTTCGAAACTTTAAACACCAAAAATAACCTGGACCTGAACCGCTATAATCTATAATTACAGGCCACCATTGAAGGATTCCTAATCTATACTACTATTAATCACCCCTCAAAAAAAATACTACCATTAATCTTATCTTTACTCTAATATTTATTTGTATTTGAATTAAAACCACGAAAATAATTATGGCTGCGGGTTGAACACATCGTACTGGCAGGCAGCGATTACCTGCAGTTATATTTTCAGTTACCGGCGATTACCCAGGCGCCTCTCGTCATTTACTTGGTGATAATCGCGGCGGCACTTTGCATTTACTTGTCCTTACCCAAGAAGGAGAAAGCCTGTGCATTATTGTTTTCCTGCAGCTGCGCAGTGTTTACTTTTTGGATGCCCAATAATTTACTTACTCCAGAAAGTTGAGCTCTACATCTTCTCATGTGCAATTAGGCTTCAGTAGAATAGTAGAGCTGCAAGGCATCAAGGGACTATGCTCTTTGGAATCTCGCTTCTATTATTACTATTATTATTATTATTACTATCCGTAGTGGTATGACCTGACAACCATTTGCTTATGCCAGTGTGCTACAAGGACATGTTCCATGTTTTCTCCCAATCATCATGTCACTCCGTCCGAAAATGACAAGAAAATTGTTGAATGACATGTTGGCCAATAGCTAGGGTGATCACAGTTAATACTATGACCAGCATCACTTGACCTCCTTTTCTTGTCTTGATATTCTCTCCTCTTCATCAGCCTCAACCGCTCGCTCCAAAAATCAGGATCTCCCATTGCAGGAATGAAACCAAAGTTTTAAATAGCGCGCTAAGCTTCTTAGCGTCAGCTCGGCTAAAATGGGTGAAACGCTATAGCGCAGCTATAGCATGCTAAGCCCCATTTAGCGTTTCAGCTTAAATTAATTAAAAAAAAAGAAAAAACATATAATCATGCAGCAAATTAACATATACTTGACAATTGGCAGCACACTATAGCAGCAACCAGCAAATCAATTAGCATCCAGCCAAATCAATAGAAGAATAGCATACACTACACTATAGCAGCAACCAGTAATGCAAAAATCATAATGCAAAGCAAAGAACAGCCACATGCAAGTATATAACAAGTTACTAACGCGTCACAAATTCAAAATGCAGGACGTGGTTCATAAATTTGGCATTACATAACAAAGGCATCAAGTCAACATCCAGCAAGTCATTACATAACAAATCAAAGCAAAGTTTGGCCTCCCACCAAAGCAACATAGCAACAGAAGTTCAACCAACTAAGAACTAACTTGACAAGTTAGACTTGCAAACATAACATAAGTGAATTGGTTGGCATCCAGCCAACAAGGCACACTTTCACAAAAAACAGAAGTGGTGGTTACTTCAGAACAAGCAGATACCTTTTTTTTAGATGGAACACGACGATTCCGTAAGCAGAACTTAGTACTATAAAGCATAGGAGCGCAATGCATATATCAATATCATAGCAGTAAGACTCTCTGCTTACGGAACTCTGAACAAACATTTGCCTGTCTTATATTCTAGGCTCCATAGTAGGGCTATATCAGCGGAAACTTTTACTGCTATGATGTTGATACACTCACATGATCCATAGCAGAGATCGACAGTAGTACTGAAGACAGAGAGCTTACCCTGTATTTCTGAGCTCATGGTGGTAGTAGAGGCCAGATCCGGGTGAGGTTTGATGAAGCAGTGCAGCTGATGCAGCAGGGCTGTGGGAGAGGATGCCCGCGACCTCGGCAAGGCCGGCGAACTGGGGCGAGGCCGGCAAACTGGGCGACGGCGGCCAAGGAAAGGAAGGGGAGGCCGGCGACTTGGGGAAGAGGATGCAGGCGACCTGGGGAAGGGAGGCCGGGAGAAGGGGAAGCCGCGAGCTGCTCAGCCCGCCGCCGGCGTCCGCAGCTGGTCGCCATCGCCCATCGCCACTGGCGCCGCCATTGGTTTCGATGAACC
>LR738709.1:723700220-723733772 GCA_902687465.1 Secale cereale | reverse complement strand
GAATGAGCGAGGGTTGTAGGGTTCGATTGGATCCACAGGAGGAGGAGGGGGTATCGGGAACGCGTTTTGGGCTTTAGTCCGCTTGGATATTTCAATTTTGGGCTGAAAATTCTGGAGCGAAGCGGGACGCTAACGCTATCACGTGCCTCAAATTTAGCGCTAAATTCATCTTAGTGACGCTATTAGCACGCGAAGGCACTGGTGCGGTATTCCACCGTATCGTAGTGCAGCCCCTTTCCTGGCCGAGATAGCGCCGATATCTCGCGCTATCTCGCGCTATCTAAAACTTTGAATGAAACCAGACAAGGTCGATACATCATGCCAGACATGTTCCAACGAGCTCTCACCGAAAGAGAAACAGAACTGAAAATCATAAAAGACAGGCTAGTTTTGCACGCAGGCAATTCTAAATCACAGTCTTATATACATGCATGTTTTTGTGTAAGATATATAGCAACAGTCTTATATACAGCAAAAGATGCAAAAAAATGTAGCTGACATCCTTGAGAAGCAGCAGCAGCGATGCATAAGACTCATTTTCAAATCAAAGGATAATACACCTGTCACCTTGACAGATCATCCAGTAATGCTACTACTGACTGAAAGAATAACATACCATGCCAGCAACATCACACATATCTTGAATTGCCATCACAGATCATCATCTGGTAATACTACTACTCAAGTCATATTATATATATATATATATATATATATATATATATATATATATATATATATATATATATAGGTGGCAGATCATAGACAATCATATATAGGTGGCAGAGATCATGCAGTCATTTCAAGAGACATACATAACATGGTGCTGGAAAAGAACTGACATCCATCCTGCTTCTCTGTCAAACATTCACTTCTGCATATCTTGCTTGTGCACTCCCTTACCAGCAGCAGCAGGCCATTGTCCTCGTAGAAGGGGCAGGCTCTCAGCAGTAACAAGATGTCCATCATACTTTACTAGTTCAGGACCAGCAGTCAAGACACAATAAGTGAGCCCGGAAGAAGCAAGAATAACTACCGACGTAGCCAAATCAGTCAGCTTCTTGGTTCTAGTTATCTTGCACCTACAGGTAGGTGGGATGAGATGGTAAGGATTATTGTATAACTCCTGTATCAGACGAAAAATAGAACAAACGTCTATGTCTGTATATATATGGTTGATACTGCACCATTGAGGGTCCTCCGGTCTAGGCTTGACTTGTGTAGAGAGATTTTTCAGCAGACTCTTGTCCAGCGAGGAGGCCGCGGAATCGTCGTAGGCATGGGCGATGAGTTGGTACAGCTCCTCCTTCTTCTGCTGGATTAGCTCTGCTCGGTGTTTCTCCTCCAAGGGAAGGGTGGATTTCGAAAGCTCGAGACGCATCTGCTCCCTCTGCTGGATTGCCGACGGACGGTGTTCCTTCTCCAAGGCGAGGGTGGATTTGGAAAGCTGGAAACACAGAAGCAGCATTGAGAATTGATAACTATGAAATAATTTTGACAAGACATGTGATTTACATAGAGCAAACACACCTTATATCTTGCACGGCAAAACATAAAACTGGTTGGGGAGACAAAAAGAAGTCGATACTACCGACATATCAAGGCATTCATGCTAGGCAGTTGATTATAATCTACCAATGGTACAGCAAAATATAAAATCAGTTGGGAGACAAAAGGACGTAGTTTTTTTACAAAAAGATCAAGGGCATTCCATTCTAGGCTACGGCAAACTATGAACTAGTTGGAGACCAAAATAGCAAGGCTTTCATGCCAGGCAGTTGATCATCTACCAATCGAAGTAATTCTAAAAGACGCCTGTTTTAAGGATACCCGTGCATCCCTGTGACATACTCCGGTAATACATAAGAGTATGGGAAGAAGAAGGGAGGACCGCCACCAATATAATCAGACGTGGAGCCACAGATGTAGCCGGAGAAGATACCTGCTGGGTGTGGACGAGCAGGCGACGCCCCTCCCCTGGAAGCACCGCCGGGCGCAGGATCCTCGTCGCCGCCGCGCGGAGGGAAGCCGCCATCGTCGCAGGCCTGCAGAGAAGGACGAATCAATCACCGAAGAATCGAAATCAGGCATAACTACTGGTCAGGGTTAGGGGTCGGAACCTACCTTGCGGATCGGAACTGGGTTAGGGTTAGGGTTCCTCGCTGGATCGCCTCCCGCTGCCGAGGAGAAGAAAGGGGACACTTTGATTTTTTTTATATTTTTTTTGAGACAATCTCGCGAAGCTTTATTTAACCGGACCGAAGGTTTATAGGTACAAAGGAGAGATCACCCGGGTGCCCTAACCAAACATGGCGGCCCACCCCTAATCTCAAAACATGCTTCGCTAAATTGTGAGCCTCGAAATTCGAGCTCCTAAACTCATGGCTAAAATTACACGCGGTAAAAGAGGAGCTATGCTCTATGATTTCATGTAGAACAACACCATATCTTGCCTTGTTTCCCTGCTTGAGATCATCCAGAACCACCTTACAGTCTGACGCAACATGTATCCTTCGAAGATTGAGATCGTCCGCAAGGGCTAAAGCTTCCCGTACAGCCAGAGCTTCCAAAGTTTGAGGATCACCTATTCCCCTGAAGACTATAGCCGATGCCCCCTGGAAAGTACCATCATGGTCTCGGCATATAGCAGCCGCAACTCCTCTTCCCCGGTTCTTCGCAACTGCAGCATCAACGTTTATTTTTTGAAAATTCTCAGGTGGAGGGATCCATTGGGCTCGGCTAGCCAATTGAGATCTTACTCTCTCTTTAACTGGTTCCTCGATAGTTTCCATGTCTGCTAAGTAGGATTGTATGAACTGATATGTTGCTTGTGGACTCTGAAAAACTCCTTCATATATTGCCTTCTGCCTTGCTTTCCAGACAGCCCATAACGTCACCACTAGCAGTACAAAATCCTTTTGGGATAATACCTCATTCATTGCAAAGATCCAGTTTTTTGCATTAGGATCCTCGTTCTGGCTCATTGCTTCCGTCAGTGAAGTTTCAACTAAGGTCCATATGCATCTTGACATAGTACAATTCAGCAAGGCATGCCTCCATGAATCCTCACACCCACACAGGGCGCATAAATGAGTAGTGGACATATTGCGATGTTGGAGAAGATCCGCTGTCGGCATCGAATGCCTTGCTAGCCGCCATAGAAAGACTTTCAGTTTTGATGGAACCCTAGTGTGCCACAATGCAATCCAGGCCTTAGAACTTTCTGTCAGGTCTGACGCTCCTGCATGCTCATACAGCCAATTCTCTCGATGCTCCTTCTTGTTCAGGATCATTCTATAGGCCGATCTGACAGAAAAAATGCCATTCCGCTCACCTGACCAAGCCCAGAAATCCTCCACCGACCTCGTACAGAGTGGCAGGGCCATGATAACTTCTGCGTCGATGGGTAAGAATGTGTCCCGAATCAGCTCCTCCCGCCAAGTTGCTGATGTGTGATCTATTAGTTCAGCTACTAGCGTTGGTGGGTTTGCTGATAGTGAAACGACCGGTCGCAGAGGGCCTATTCTGGGGAGCCAGTTTGTGTCCCAGATATTCGTACTGTGGCCATTCCCGATCCTCCTGATAATGCCATGTTTCAGTATATCCCTACCATCCAATATAGCTCGCCATATCTGTGAAGGTTGGGTACCGAGTTCTGCCTCCAGAAAGTCATCATCTGGAAAATAAACTGCTTTCAGTATCCTTGCACTTAGCGATTGTGGGGACTCAAGGAGCCTCCATGCTTGACGAGCAAGCAAAGATAGATTAAAAATCTCAATGTCTCGAAAACCCATCCCGCCAAGATATTTTGGCTTTGTCATTACATCCCAAGAGACCCAAGCTGGTTTCCTACGTCCTTGTTTACTGCCCCACCAAAACTGCCTGATTATTGAGGTAATATTATCACACAGCCCCCGAGGTAATCTAAAACAAGCCATGGAATATACTGGTATAGCTTGAGCAACTGACTTGATGAGAACCTCTTTTCCTGCTGCTGACAGAAGCTTCTCCATCCATCCTCTGACTTTCTCCCAAACCCTGTCTCTTAAATACTTAAAGGTACCCATCTTGGACTGTCCAACATCTGTGGGCATACCCAAATATCTATCAGACAAGGATTCATTGTGCACATTAAGGCATTGTTTGATGCTATCTCTGACCCCTTGAGGGCAACCTCTACTAAAGAAAATAGAAGACTTAGCATTATTGATCCTCTGACCCGAAGCACTACAGTATTTGTCCAATAGGTTTGAAACCATCATAGCCCCTTCAACACTTAACTTAAAAAGCAACAGGCTATCGTCAGCAAAAAGGAGGTGGTTAACAGACGGAGCCGTTGAAGCCACCTTGATACCTTCCAAAGCAGACGACTGAGAACTAGTTTTCAAGAGGCACGAAAGGCCCTCTGCTGCAATTAAGAAAAGATAAGGAGAGATCGGATCTCCCTGTCGGATACCTCTAGTCGGTGTAAATTGCTCCAGCTTCTCACCATTGAATAATACCGAGAACGATACAGATTGCACCATACCCATAACTGTTTGGAACCAAGAATGTGCAAAACCCAGTTTTTCCATTATAGCTCGAAGATAAGGCCACTCTAGCCTATCGTAGGCTTTCATCATATCCAACTTCAGCGCACAAAAGTTATTCCTCTTTGCTTTGTTCCTCTTCATAAAATGCAGACACTCATAAGCACATATGATGTTATCTGTGATTAGTCTACCTGGGACGAAAGCTGACTACTCCTCAGATATAATGTCTGGTAGAATCATCTTCAGCCTGTTTGCAACAACCTTGGAAGCAATTTTATAGATAACATTACATAAGCTAATAGGACGGAACTGAGAGAGTTGAGTTGGATTAAGGACCTTTGGGATAAGCACCAAAACTGTATCATTCACACACTGAGCATCCTCCTCACCTCTGACAATCCTCAGAACCGCTTTTGTTACTTCATCTCCACATATGTCCGAGTGTTGCTGGTAGAAATGTGCAGGAAAACCATCTGGGCCCGGTGCCTTAGTCGGGCCCATTTGGAATAGCGCCTTTTTAACTTCCTCTTTGGTGTAGGGCTCCAGAAGCATAGAATTCATTTGCTCAGTAACCTTGACCGGGACATTTGCTAATACCTCCTCTACACCTGCAACTCCTTTTGATGTGTATAAATTCTCATAAAAATCTGTGACTAGCGCCTTCAATTCACCTTGATCCTCTGTGAGAATGCCTAAAGAGTTAGCAAGAGCTTTGATCATGTTCCTCTTGCGGCGCTGGCTCGCCCGTAGGTGGAAGAACCGAGTGTTTCTATCCCCAGCCGAAAGCCACTCCAGCCTGGAGCGTTGCCTCCACATCAACTCTTCCCTGTGATACATCTCCACTAGTTTCTCATTGATTTTTAACTCAATATGTGACGGAGCCATCCTCGCGGGATCGCTGCGAAGACGTTCTAGTTCGGCCTTTAAGTTCTTGATCTCCTTCCTTACGGAACCAAACGTGTTCTTATTCCACGAGCTTAGCTCAGCCGAAATTCGTCTCAGTTTCGCTCGCAGCTCCTCCATATGCTCCGTCGGATCCCCCTCTAACCAGCGTGACGTAATCGTGTCTTCCCACGTCTCATGGGTTTCCCACATTAATTGATACTTGAACTCCCTCTTCCTCCTTTGTGGCCCTGTCGCATCCAGGTTCAGAAGAATAGGGCAGTGGTCTGAATTCGCTGCTGTAAGGTGCCGCACGTGTGCGTCTGTAAACTTTTCATTCCACTCCGCCGAGGCTAAAGCGCGATCCAACCGCACACGGGTATAACTTCCTCCCACAACTTTCTTCTCATAAGTCCATAAGTTTCCCTGGTAGCCAACATCCATTAACAAGCAAACATCCACCGCCTCACGGAAGCCTTGTATTTGGGCATTGCTTCGTTCCCCAACGCCTTCATGTTCGTCTGGACGAAGCACCTCATTAAAATCGCCTATACATACCCATGGAAGATCACTCAAAGTGCTGCCCCCTTTCAATATATCCCACGTTTGGTACCTTAAGGATGTTTGAGCTTCCCCATAGAACAGAGTCATTCTCCATGGATCACCACCTGGTTCTTCCACAGAGCAGTCAATATGGTAAACAGAATAGCCAAGAATCTCAATCTTTATTGGATTGTTCCAAAAAATACCAAGTCCACCACTTCTACCTTGACTACTAACAGCATAGCCGTTGTCATAACCAATCGAACCAGCTAAGTTTTCTACCCTAGATCTCTCAATCCGAGTCTCAACAATACATAACAGGGTAGGGGCAAATTCCTTCGCGAACTCGCGAAGTTCTCGAACTGTCGCAGCGTTGCCCGCGCCACGACAGTTCCAACTTAGGATACTCTCATTGCGCCCGGCGGTGCTGCTCGAAGGAGCCCGCCGATTGTGCATCATTGGTGCTGGTGGCTTCACTTGTCTCCATCATCTACCAGGCGAAGGGGGCCGTCAGCAGGCCCATCCCATCTATGAGAATGAGACCCAGTCACGCACCATCGGTCCAGGTCTCCCAAAAACAATATTTGTCTACAAAAAAGATCTTCAAAAATAGGCTCCAGGTCCTTTTTTTTTTGCTTCAGTGAGAACTTTTGATGAGTTTTTTTTCTTTTGGAGAAAAGTGCAGAAATACAGGTGTTTGATGGTTCGCCGCAGCGGAGACCGTTTGATGGTGTGGAGATGAACAAGGTATGAATTGGAGCGCACAACTCCGAGCTTTACAACCAACAGACGCTGGAGCCAAGGTTGATGCTGGAAAACTGGTGGGTCCATGCATCGTTGCTGTTAGGACTTGTGCCTCACAAGCTTTGCTAACAAGCTAACATGGCCGCACAAATAATCAGCCAAGAGTTTTATTCCCTGCAGCTCAAAAAGAAAAAAGTTGCAGCAAAGAGATAAAGGGGAATATTGTCAGCAACAACACAAATTATCTTACAATGCCATCACAGATCATCCAGTAATACTACTACTACCACTACCACTACCACTAAAGTTCTAGACTCAAAGGGTTAACATAACACGGCCGCAAAGCAAATCACATGGTACTATCTTACAACGCCATCACAGATCGTCCAGTTAAGTTATAATACCACTCCAAAGTTCTAGACTCAAAGGGTAACATTCGTACCATGCCAGCAACGTCGCACATATCCTACAATGCAATCACACATCATCTTCCAGTTATAATACTACTAACTTCTAGGTGGCAGATCATAGATAGATACATATTTCAAGAGACACACTACATAATAGTGTGCTGGAATGGTACTGATATCAGTCTTGCTTCTCCATCAAACAAGAGATGCATTTCGTCTTCATTCAGCTTGCTTTTGCAAGTTTCCTCTTGCTTGTGTCCACTCCCTCTCAGCAGTAGCAACAGGCTGATATCAATCTCGCTTGTCCGCTCCCTCAGCAGTAGAGACAGGCTGATATCCATCTCGCTTGTCCGCTCCCTCAGCAGCAGCAGCAGCAACAGGCTGATATCCATCTCGCTTGTCCGCTCCCTCAGCAGTAGAGACAGGCTGATATCCATCTCGCTTGTCCGCTCCCTCAGCAGCAGCAGCAGCAGCAGCAACAGGCTGATATCCATCTTGCTTGTCCACTACCTCAGCAATAGCAACAGGCCAATATCCATATTGCTTGCTCAGTCTCTCTTGTACTGCTTGCCTCTGTAGTCTCTCTTGTATTACTTGCCTCTGCAGTCTCTCTCGTATCAGGGGCACACTCTCAGCAGTAACAAGATATCCACCAAAATTGACGATTTTAGGACAGGAAGTCAAGGCATAATAAGCGAGCCCAGAAATAACAAGAATACCCGCTGACGTAGTGATGTCAGTCACCTTCTTGGTTCTACTTATCTTGCACCTACAGGTAGATGGGATGATATGGTAAGAATTACTACTATATATGAACTCCTGTGGTGGATGAAAAATAAAGCAGACGGCTATGTCTGCATATGGTTGATGATACTGTACCAATGAGGGTCCTCTGGTCTAGGCTTGATTTGTGTAGAGAGATCCTTGAGCAGACTCTTGTTCAGCAAGAAGGTCTTGGAATTGGCCTCGGCGCCGGCAATGAGATCGTACAGCTGCTCCTTCGTCTCCTGGATACGCGACGCACGGTATTCCTTCAAGGTAAAAATCGACGGACGGTATCCTTCCTCGTAGGCACGGGTGGATTTGGAAAGCTGAAAACACAGAAGCAGCATTAAGATTTTGCTAACAGAAAAATAATCTTCAGAATAGTTGCAGCGAAAAAAAAAATCCAATTTTACCGAAATATCAAGGCGTTCATGCTAGGCAGTTGATCATGTACCATTGGTGCAGCAAAATATAAACCTAGTTGGAGATAAAACGATGTCCATTTTTACCAAAATATCACCACATTAATGCTAGGCAGTTGATAATCTACCAATGGCACAGGAAATTATAAAACTAATTAGAGACCAAACGATGTCAATTTTTACCAACAGATCACCACATCCATTCTAGGCAGTTGACCGTCTACCAATGGCACGGCAAATTATAAAACAAACTAGAGACTAAACAGTATCAATTTTGTACCAAAATATCACCACATTCATGCTAGGCAGTTGATCATCTACCAATGGCACAGCAAATTATTATAAAACTAGTTGGAGACTAAACAGTGTCAATTTTGTACCAAAATTTCCCCAGAATCATGCTAGGCAGTCAAGCATGTACCAATGACACAGCAAAGTATAAAACACACTGGAGACCAAATTGTACTGACTTTACCAGAATACCGGGCATTCATAATGGCACATCAAAATGTAAGACTAACTGGAGACCAAACGATGTTGATTTGTAGCAAAATATCAGCACATCCATGCTAGGCAGTTGATCATCTACCAACCAATGGCAGAGCAAAATGTAAAAATCGTTGACCAAACGATGTCAATTTTACCAAAATATCAAGGGAAATACTTGTATACGGCAGATCGGCGGAAAGCTGGGCCGGTCGCACACGCGCGCTCCATCTTATGCGTAGTGATTCGTGCAACACCTCAACCACCGCGTGCAGTACCACGCAGCTGGGTGGCCCCATGACCAAAGACAATTAGCCTTATCTCTACCGGCCGTTGCTCCTTTTACTTCTCCATGGGACGGCAGCGTAGCGCAGCCGGCCGACAACGACGGCACGTACGCCGCACATTGTATGCCTGATTCCTTCCTTCCTTTTCTTTCTTCTTCCTCTTCTTTCTTTTCTCCTTCTCCTCCCTTTCCTCTCTCTCCCTCCTCTCGAGTCCAGATTTGTGGGAGACGGGGTTGACTGCCGGCTGTTAGCGACGTCAAGCTACGGCGAGCCGGGATGATAGCGCCGTCTGTTGCTGGTGGAGGCATCGATGAACTGCACGAGTTGGCGCCCCAGCGGACCGTAGATGCTGGAACCAGAACATTTTTTGCTGTGACCATGGTGACCACAAGCTGGAACCAGCAATGTTTTTTGCTACAATCATGGTGATAGCGATATAGAAGACGGGCGGCATGATGTTGCAAACACGACAACCGCGAGCTGGAACCGCCCCCCGAGAATGATACAACCGGCCACTAAAAAGCTTCATACGGAGATAAAAAAAAGCTTCAAGCAGGCACAATGTAACTGGAAGAGTTGCAACCATTGTACAAAAAGCTTCTACCGTAGATGAAAAAAGCTTCAAGCGGACATTGTGTAACGAAAAAAGTTGCAACCGTTGTACGAAAAGCTTCAACCATATATGCAAAAAGCTTCAACCAACGACTGACATGAAAAAAGCTTCATGAAGGCTCCTGTTTCCATTGAAGCTGCAACGGCCAAAATGAATTGCTGCAAGACGGTGCGGCGGCAGCGGCAAGTGGCTACTCTAAGGGCGGCCGGCCGGCCGGCGGTGGCCTGCGGGCGTTCACATGGTGCTGCATGGCCTCTATTTTTCTAGTCAGGCGCTCATGTGAGAAGCAGCACGAGCATGCATGCAAGGGCAGTTGGAGGATGACGAGGGCTAGCGGCTATTTTTGGACCCATAGGGAGTTACCTAATCACGTGCTAACTACGCAACGGTATGATGATGGGGTCGCGCGCAAATCGGATGGCAACGGCTCGCTGCATCGGGTGGCTGGGGCATGACCGGTCCAATTATTGGGCCGGCGCGCCGACGCCCAATACTCGCCAGATATCAAGGCTTTCGTGCTGAGAAGTTAATCATCTACCAACGGAAATCAATTAATAAGGTGCCTGTTTCAACTTTCAAGTACACGGGAGGAAAATACTCCGTCCGTAGTATGGAAAGAAGAAGGGAGGACGCTGCTCCACGAATCAGAGCAACAAGGACGGAGAAGATACCTTCTGGGTGCGGCAGATCCGGCGAAGCCCCTCCCCTGGATGCACCGCCGGACGCAGCATCCTCGTCGCCGCCGTGCGGAGGGAAGCCGCCATGGTCACAGGCCTGCAAGGAACGAATCAGTCACCGCCGTAGACTCGAGAAATCGGGCTGGGTTCGAGGAATCGAGACTACCTTGCGGATCGGGGAATCGGTTAGGGTTAGGGTTCGCCTTTCGCCGCCGAGGAGGAGGAGAGAGAAGGGGACGCCTTTCATGGATCGGGCAGGCGCTCTCTCTCTATCTATCTACCCATGCCTCGTTTCCTTGTTTATTTTTTTCGTGATTTTTTTTTCGTTTTTTATTCTTATTTGACTTCCATTGATACTTCCAAATATTCCTAATAAATATATTACATAAAAAAAGTTGAAAGAAAATGCTAACCAGCCATTTGAAAAATGTTGAATGTGTATAGAGAAAATGTTCCAAATGTGTACGGGAAATGAATACAAAACATATACAAGGTGTGTGTGACAAAAACTTGATCGTGTATTTAAAAAATGTTAATAAAGCATGCGATAAAATGTTAAACAAGCATTGAAAAAATATTAAATGTATAAATAAAAATGTTGATCATATATTCAAAATAATTAATCTTGTAATGTATTCAAAAAATGTTAAACTTCTATCTGTAAAATGTTAATAAAGCATTTGAAAAATGTTAAATTTATATATAAAAAATGTTGACCCTGTATTTTTTTAATATTACATTTAGAAAAAAATACTAATCGAGAGTTTATAAAATGTTTATAGAAAAATATTGAACATGTATTTAAAAATATTGAAAACAGAGAAAATAAATGATAAAGAAATAAAAAATGGATAAAAACCATGAAAGAAACAAAGAGAAACCAAAACAAAAAAAACAAAATATAACAATGAAAATAAGAAAACCGGGGAAGAAATAAGAAAACCAAGCAAAGACAAAATAAAATGAAAAAAAACATAAAACAAAATGAAAAAAGCGGATGATTTACGTCGAATTGATCAAGCCTCCTATCTTAACTCAAACACGACGTTGGTGGGATGGACATAAGCGCCACTAACGATTATTAGCTCTGGACGGCGAAGCGCTGCTAGATCGTGAAGCATGTACGACTGCAATTTATAGAGAGGCTGTGCTTTTGGTCTTTGGTTCGAGGGACTTCATCGACGATCTAGTGCATTGAACTCCGCTAACGCCGGAGCTTCACCTGCTCCGGCCGCTCCATAGCATTGAACGTGTTGAGGATGATGCCATGGCCGCGATGACGGGCTAGCTTGCACGTCGGGTCGTGACGCCTGCCGAGCTGTATCAGGTCGCGCACCCGGCCGCTCACTCACATTCGTCTCGATCGGATGATGGAGCCAGACTCGCCCTGATTTGACGCAGTCTAAATTATCTTAGACTATATGATGAAACCAAACTCGGCCTAATTTGATGCATGCATGCAATGCTTGGGTGTATGTGAGTTCGCATGGGCTATGTTACATTCTTTTTGCATAGCAATTGAGTTATGAACTGCATGAATGGACAGCAATTGAGTTATGAACTGCATGAATGGACGACGTGAGCACTGGTTACCATGGATGTTCTTCTTTTTCAGTTCGCACGTGGACATGCATGCAGTTGTTGGTCGCGGATATGTGCCGTTTAAGAGTTTATTTTGGCTCCGGTTTGCATGCGGTGATCATGCTGGTTGCGATATGCATATGCATGTCGTTTTGCAGATTTTCTTTCACACACACGACTAGCGGTTGTATAGGCGGTTGTTGATATTTTCTTGTTGGTGTGTGTTCTCTCCCAATTACTTTAGCCCGTCAAGGAACTAACAAGATTTTTTTGGGCGGAACCAAACAGATTTAGTTCCAAGGTTTGGCACGCATTGTCTTTGTGGTTCTTTTGAAGGTGCCGCTTGCATCGTTGCTTTTGGTCGTCGCTTAGGTTGATGTTTCTGGATGCCGCTCGCCAGTTTGAATTCTATAAATAGAGCATCCCTGTTTCTGTTTCTCTTTGCTTTAGACCCCTCCCAATGCTTCACCTTGTACAAGTGCTAAGCCTTCCACGTAGGCGAAAAATTTGATATCGCGAGTTATTTAAGAGGAGAGAGATGAATGTGGTGACCCCAGAAAGAAACAATGCTAAGCGCGTGAACCCAGGCAAAACATTTAAAGAAAGGAAGCCCACCAATACATGGATGGCTTTAGTTGCTAAATCATTAAATAAAGCAAGCTTAGCAACCATAAGCTAAGCACCTATGCATTGGGGAGTATAGTTGCTAAGCTAATGTGCTTAGCACCTCATCTAAGCACCCATGCATTGGCAGCAGCCTTATGGGTTTTGGCGACGCAACCCCTTTAGCTCGGGCCCATGCAGTGGTGAGCGGCGACGCTTGACCGGCCGGCGTGGACTGGAAAAGTTGAGGTCTAGCACATGTGAATTTTTGCTACTTGCATATGAAGCCAAGAATATAGAAGTACATATTTACTAGTACTTGAGTTGCGTACGTAATGACAAATCTAGAGTATTTGTATTAAGTATAATGTATTATATTACATTTTATCCATGCAGAACTACATTTATTATTGCGATTTGATTTGGGAGATGTTTTTCTCTACCATCAATTCACACACTGAAGTTAACAAATTATATTGATTTCAGCTTGAGTTCAGTATGCAATTTCCATATGAGAAGCTATCATGAGGTTGACCTTAGATGATTACCTATGAATGGGCCTTCAATACTTACCGTTGTCTTGGATCCCATTAAATAAAATATATCTATTTGCTTGCCACCACAAACCAAAAATTGAACAAAGATACCCGCAAAAAAAAAAGAACAAAGATACATTTTCTTTTTTCCTTTTTGTATTGAGGTTCATGTCCACTCCATTATTTCATGTTGTGAATTTGCCTGGTTTATGTATATTATGTTTCTTCTTACCGTCCTTTATTTTATTGATGACAAAGAATAAATCATCATAATTCCTTTCTTTTATATCGAGATTCAAGTCCACTAGATTATTTCATATTCTGAATTTGCCCGATTTATGTATACTATTTTTTTACAACCCTTTGTTTTATCGATAGAGAATAGATTGTCATAGAAAAGGAGGTTTGGTCCTTTATTTTTATTCGATCAAAATCAATGGTTGTTTTATGTAATAAAATCCTACTTTCAAACCGCCTTATTTTTCTATACTAGCTTAACTGGAATATAAGGTACTTCGTCGAAGTTCTCCATCATGTCACATACACATCTACTTGGTTACACTTTTAGTTAGTTTAATTCCCTCATATGTAATAAGGGCAGACGGGGAAAATTGATAGAGGCATCATCCAGTAGTCTGTTTCGAAACTTTCTTGAATATAAGAGAAAGAAACACATTACATTGGAGTTAAAAGAAAAGCACAAATCTATGCTTTCAAATAACGACAAATCCGATTACACATCAATGATTCTTGAACGTCCAAGAAAATAAATGATGTTCAAACTAGCAACCAATCAAACAGTCAAAATGATCACATGATTCTTCCTTTTCCCAATGTATGTAATTTCAACATAAATTATTGACATAGCTTTGTATCATTTCATCATTGTCACAAATCCAGTGGGCTGCCGAACAAGGATGATATGAATTACCGAAGAGTCAAAAATTTATCATGCAATATCAATGTGTATTCCCTTTTCCCACAATGTAGACTCTTGTCATTCAGTAAAGCTTTTCTTTATGAAAGATTTCAGCATCCGTACAAATATGATTTTTGCACATACACCATAACATAAAATATAAAGTGAAATTCAACATCATCATACACATAATTTCTCACATAACATATCAACAGGCGTGGCATGCCATCGGGCATGACTATTTATGACCAGTCTGTTCAAACCATCAACCCATCCAAATTCGTAGCACGTGTGTGTCAAAACCATCGAATCGATTCGGGGGTTTATTCAAGTGGTCGAAGATTCAAGGGTTTTCACAGACTGGTGTTCAAACCCTCAAAATCCCTATCTGTGTGTGTTCAAACCCTAAAACTGATTCAATCGGTCCCAAATCACAATGGATTAAAACAATCGCTAATTGAAGCTTGATAACCATCAACCTAAATTAGCCCAGGCACAACCACTAACCGAACAGAAGGATGCAACAGGACCTTGTAGAGCTGTCGACTTAGTATCAAGAAAATAAATGATCCTTTTTATTCATGTAATATACCATATGTACTTCACCAAATAAATCTATGTTTCGTTTTACTAGACATGATTTATCCATCAGTGCAGTGTTTACATCTTCATGTCATGGATTCCATTGTTATTCTCTTCCAAAAACAGTACTTCTGCCTATCCTCTATCAAAAATGCAATAGACACACAGACTCCTGGCTCACAGATTTTACGGACCCGCTGAGTCGTCATATTTTAATTGGCCTATAATAATTAATCTTCTTCTCCTAATTTAACTGCTGGGCTGGGCGTCCAGCCCGCAAAATCCCCATAATTGTCAGTCGATGTAGCGAAGCTGCTCTGTACTAGAAAAATAATTGCTCGCAAGTTTAACTCTCTATGAAAAAATATAGTCATTTTAGGTACTCCCTAAAAAATTTGTTACCTCTATTACATCTTATGAGACACCCTAAAAAACAGGTGACTTGGCTGTAATTTTTCTCAAATTACACAATACCATTACTATTAAACATTACCTTTTTAGTAAACATCTTTACCTACATTTAGAGTCTACACAATATTTTAAACAGCCCTATAGAAAATAAACGCTAAATATTTTCAAAGACAAGTGCACATTCTACAGTAGATACTTACAAGAACAAAGCCAAAAAATAGCATATGCACACAAATTGTATCGCGGGGCGCGGCGTGCCGCCGCGCGGGTATGCTAGTATACTCCTATTTCATCAAGAGACCTACGTAGATACAATCCTTCTGGGTCTCCACGGCCTTCCCACTTGCTTGAGCAGACTCTCAGGCAGGCAGCCTTGCTCCACTAGCCTGTGCACACTCTCGGCAGTGTAGTACACTCCTTCATGCTCTATTAGGGGAGGACGGGCAACCACGCCACATAAACTCATTCCAGAAGCAACAAAAAAGATGGACGCCCGAGTCCAATTGGCCACCTTCTTGGTTCTGGTTATCCGGCGCCTAGGTATATGTAAATGAAGTGGGATGAGATCAATTGTAGAATACCAAGTATTATATGTCAACTCCAGTAGCTAGCTAGCAGAGGAAAGGGGAAAATAGAGTGTTTAATTCTACCTATGTTCATTAATGTAAGACGTTTTGACAGTTTAATTACTCTGTTCACTAATGTACTAAAACAATGTGGCAGTTCAATATTTTGCATATGACTGGTTGATATTGTACGTACCATTGAGAGTCATGTGGTCTAGGCTCGATTCGTGTGCAGAGAGTAGAGAGCACACGCATGTCTGACCCAGAAGCTACGGAAGCCGCCTCGGCCTTAGCGATGAGATCGTATAACTCCTCTTTCGTTTCTTTGATTTGCGACACTAGCTGTTCTTTCTGGGAGAAGGGGGATCTTGAATTCTGGAACACACAAAGGATATGAGTGTTTTGAGTTGTATACCTAGTAACATGATTTCCACCGATGTTGTACATGAACAATGAATGAAATATTAGTTTTAATGAAGGTAACTAGTGTTGGATATATTCTTTTGAGCGACAAGTAATAGGAATCGGAGGAAATAAATTCAAAAATATCACCTAGCACATGCACATGAGAGATAGAGACATGATGCATGTGTACAGATCGACGGACGGCTCAAAATTAAGGGTTGTAAAGATAAAGATTTCGCGTACGTACGACCTACGTTACGTACCTGCTGGGTGTGGATGAGCCTTGGCGACAACAGGGTGAGGGGGCGGCGTTGCTCTACTCTAACGACAGCTCGCTGGATCAGCCGCGTCGCCGCGCGTCCAAGCGCCGCCATCGACCGTCGCCAACGATACGATTTGTTTCCGGCAAGTTGCGGCACGCGATCTGATGAGTTGTTTCTCAAAGGTGTTAGATAGATACAGTAGATAGATATAATAGAATCGAACTGTGCGTATATATAGCCTTACACAACCGAGTCGGTATCATGTACGAACCGGACACGACTATAACCTAGTAATAGTTTTTTTTTTGAGGGTTATAACCTAGTAATAGTTGGGTCGTGTTTAGCTCTGACAGCCTCGCGGATCGAGTCGGCTTCTTCCTCTCCTCTCGTTCGCCTCCGGTCCAAACACGACACCATGGATAACGACGCGGACATGTACGTACCTGTACACGGCATGTGCGTCGTCGACCGGTCGACGACCTGCGTATATAGTATCGAGCTGCGTAAACAGCGACACGTGGGTCCATCTTAAGTAGTGTAAGTAGGTCGATCTAACCTCAATCTTATTCCAACCCTAGCCGCCGCCACGAGCCAGGCGACTAGGAAGGCGATATTCTTCCACCGATCTCCACCGGCCAGGGCACTGGCCCCTTCTCCCTCCGGCTGCTGCTAAACTGGCAGGAGGGAGGACCCCATTCCTTCGCTCAGTAGTTAGGGTTTGAATTTGTATGTTGTGGTACTTTTTTGAAACTTCGGCCTCTTTATTAGATCAAATAATCATTACATCATCCACTAACCATCTAACGATAGACGCCGGCGGCTCCTCAACCCACAGCGCAGGTGGGTTTGAGATCGCCAACCTAGCTAGTTCATGAGAGACACAATTCGCCTCCCTTGGGCAATGGATGAAAGACACCGAAGTATACCCAACTGTCAAGACACTACAATCCGCGTAGATTGCCGCAGCTCCTGTCGCCGTGACTCCGCCCGAGTTCATTGTATTAATCACTTCCATGCAGTCCGCCTCCACCATGAGCCTGGTAACGCCCATTTGTTGTGCCAGTAGGAGCCCATGTCGCAAGGCAAAAGCTTCAGCTGTTGCCGCATCCGATACATGATCAAGTTTTTCATTGGACGCAGCTATGAAACCCCCTCTGTCATCCCTCATCACTGCCCCGACTGCTCCACTGCGCGTATCTGCATGAAAGGCTGCATCAACGTTGAGTTTAACATGTCCCTCCGTCGGTTTGGTCCATCCTTCCTTTCGTCCCCCCGCCTCCCTCTTCTTTGCCCGGATGTAGCTTGCAGCTAGGGCTGAAATTGACATGGCTGACCGGGCCGGTACTTGGACCTCTTCCCCATGAACCTGTTGCCTTCTCTCCCACCAGATATACCAAATCCCAACGAGAATTAGTGTCTGGGCTCTCACCTCTGGGAGCAAGCTTCTCTTCGGTGGAGTACATAAAATATAGTCCAAGACCGATGATCCCGCTCTGTCCACAATTGCCGCTTCCTCCATGAACCCATCTAACCTGAGACACCTCCAGATCTCTGCTGCTCGTGGGCATGTAAACAGCGCATGCTTAATGTCCTCGCACCCTCCAGCACACATTGGGCAATTTCTGGGCATAGCAATGTGTCTATTTGCCAAGACTCCGAAGCATGGAATGAAACCATGTAATACTTTCCACGCGTGAATCTTGATCTTGCCCGGTAGTGAAGAGTCCCAGAGCTTCGCCCAAACTGGATACTGCTGCGATTGTTGTCCTTCCGTTCTTGCAAACCAGCGTCCGAACTGATGTTCCCACTCCGCATGATACGCTGATCGTACTGTAAACATGTTGTTCTTGGTAAATCTCCATGCCACAAAGTCCTCCATCATCCCATGCGGCGCGAGCGGGGTCGCTAGGATTCTCTCTGCATCAACCTGCCAAAACATCTCTGTAACAAGCTCGTGATCCCATACTCCTGTCACCGGATCAATCAGATCAGACACTTTGGACAACAAGTTTGCACCTCTTGGAGTCACTATACGACCATCTGCACTTTCTGCAATCCATGGGTCAGTCCAAATATTCACCTGAGAGCCATCTCCGATCCTCCAAATAGCTCCTCTTTTGAAAGTGTTAATACCCGCACATATACTCTGCCACGTAAAAGAACTCCCGCTCTTCATCTTCGCCTCCAAAAGCTTTCCATCAGGGTAATATTTCGCTCTCAAGACTTGGGCACATAGCGACTCCGGATTCTCTAGCAATCGCCAAACCTGCTTGGCCAACAGTGCAAGGTTGAAGCTATGAAGATCTCGAAAACCCAGTCCTCCTTTGTTCTTCGGTAAGCAAATTTTCCACCACGCCGCCCAGTGTATCCTCTTGTGATTGTCGTCGTCGCCCCACCAGTATTTTGATATAGCATCCGTCATCCCTTTGCATATTTTCTTCGGGATATTGAACACCGACATCGCAAAAACTGGCATTGCTTGAGCAACAGCCCTTATGAGGATATCTTTCCCTCCCATTGATAGTAATTTCTCCTTCCATCCACACACCAGCTGGTTGATGCGTTCTATAAGATATTCAAAAGCATCACTCCTGTCCGCGCCGACCATTGCAGGTAATCCCAAATACCTATCGTTCATAGCTTCCGTGAAAATCCGCAAGTTCTGACATATAACCACCTTCTCCTCCACTGCCAAATTTGGGCTATCTATAGCTGCATCCGTCGCTGGCCCCCTCCGGATGTCCTCCAATTCTGCTTTGAGTGCAGCCATCCTCTTCTGAGGTTTCTTCAGTACTTCTCTATCCCATTTATGCAACTCTGTGTGCACCGAATCAAGTTTGGCCTTAACAGGCCCCATCCCTAACATCGCCGCCTTTTGCCATGCCGTTCTTACCACCTCCTCCACAGTCTCCTCCTTCAGCCATCTTGCTTCGAACCTCCTCTTCGCACCTCTTGGCCTATTCTGTTCTGCATCAAGTTCAGTGTTCACCACCAATGGACGGTGGTCCGATTTTGTCATCTCCCCATTCAGCACACCCGCATGTGGAAACATTATATGCCACTGAGAGTTACACACTGCTCTGTCCAACCGCTCCTTTATATTCCCTCTACTCCACGTAAAACTGTCAGCCAGTGCTCCCATATCATCCAAGTTACAGTCAGCTAAAGCATCTCTGAATCCCTGCATATGGCGTTGCTCTCGAGCCACTCCCCCTTCCTTCTCATGGGCGAAGAGGATCTCGTTAAAATCTCCAAATACTATCCACGGCACATCCATGATCTGGTGTAATGATCGTAGATACTCCCATGACTTATGTTTATGCTCTCTTGCCGGTTCTCCATAGAAACCTGTGCAGCGCCACTTCCTTCCATCATCCACCAAGACATCAATAAAGTTCTTCTTAACATCAAGTTTTGTAATATTCATCCCCCTTCTCCAAAACATCACTAAACCTCCCGCCCTTCCATCACTTGGATCAACCAACCTCTCTTGAAAACCTAGCTTCCTCATCAACTTCTCCGCCCCCGCGTCAGACAGGTGTGCTTCAGACAAGAACATCACATCTGGTTTATAGCACCTCTGGACTTCCAGAAGTGCCCGAACTGCCCGGGACTGACCCATCCCGCGGCAGTTCCAGCCTAGAAGAATCATTGGGCCTGGCGGTCCCCCGAGCCAGGGGCCGCCAATGTTGCCAAGTCCATAATCACTGTCTCATCTACCTTGTGTCTCTTACTACCTTGCGAGTTAGTATCCTCCTCCCCTCCCTCTCCATCCACTCTGCAATCTCCATGCTCCTCACACTCGTTCCCCACTCTACCATCAGTCAGCATCAACTGTGTTCCGGTTCCCTTATTCTTCTCATCGAACTCCAACCGTCTTTTAAACGACCCGTCCGAGTGGGAAACGCTCGGATGCTTTACCGGGCTGCTCGCCGTACTCCGCAGATCATCATCGCTTCTTCCCTTAGCTGCCTAGTTCCTCCAACTTCCACCCCCTCTACCCCCTCTTCCTCCCTGAGAGGCCTGTTGCCCTCTTCCTTCCTGGCTCATTTGCGCCCAGTATTCCTCTCTTCTGAATTCCTGCGCAATCAAGGATAGAGGGTATATAATGGCCTCTTCCTCATGTATCCCATTACCATGCTCCTTGGCTACATGACTAACCAAGCCACAAACACCACAAAACACCGGCATCTTCTCATATTCAAAATCAAAAAACACCTTCTTCTGTCTTAAGGTAAGGCTAGCACATCTCGTCAAGGGCTTCCTCACATCCAAGATGACTCTCACTCTAATCCCTCCACCTTGGCCCTTGACTGAACGCTCATCCACCCCCATCACCACCCCAGCCTTCCTCGCTAATTGTTTTGCAATGCTAGCAGACCGCATCTTCTCCTTCAGTCCCATCACCCTCACCCACACCTGATAGGTATAGAGTTCAACCTCATTCACCTCCGACCACCCATCATACGGCGCCATCAGCACTGGGCAGTTCCTGAATATCCATGGACCATCATTCATCACCCTCTCCCAATCTCCCAAGCAACTCATCTGAACCGAGAACAGGTTATCCTCGATCGCCCTAAACTCCACTTCCTGAGCCAAGTTCCACGCCGACCTCATAGTACCGTAAAAGGCCCCATGGCTGAACTTTTTATTGGTATGAACCCTAGCCAGTGCCATGAACTCCGCATCCTTCTCCAGTTCTTCCAGATCTTCTTCTAGTACCACATCCTCCTCCTCATCCTCCCTTAGGTTCATATACTTCAGCTTATCATTCAGTGACTCCTCCTGTGATACCCTCGTTCCATCGCTCGGCCCTTCCGGTCCCCGGTTTCCTTTCGCCTGCGCTCTTTTCCCCTCCTGCTCTTCCATCCTCCGTCCGTCAACCCTAGACGTGGACGAGTCCGCACTCGCCATAATCGCTTCGCCTGGGACAGTTGTTCTCCTGTGGTGCACCTCGCCGGACCGTAGATCGGATCAAAGATCCAATCTAACCTCGCCGTGGTTAAGAAGTCTCCTCGGCCGCCGCCTAGGAGCCAGAAACCCTAAGGGGTACGTGACATTCTTAAGAGTTGTTAGACTGTATGTTGTGGTACTTCGTTGGGGTGGTGGGAGCGGCGCCCGAAAGAATAAATCTGCCTCAACTTCACACCCCCATTGGCGGTGCCCTTCATGGCGGCGTCTCGAAATTGATGCCATCGTGTGTTTGCTGATCCTTCATATTGAAGCCGTTAGGGTTCATGGATGGTGTCAGTAAGGCAGCGGTGGCGAATTCATCAGGTGTGTCTCTCCTTCTGCTCTGTCCCCATTGCTGCGGCGTTGTCCCTATTGCTGCTACGGCATTGTCTCCGACATCAGGAGCAGTGAGGTTTTGTCGTCCAGGAGTACGCGCAGACGATTGTCTACGCAAATGACAACTGCAAGATGATGCGTCTTGTGTTGGGTTTGTGGTTGGAGGCTGATACTTCTGGTTTCCTCCTGCGACATCGTAGTCGTGTGGGGATGTCAGTTCTGGAGTTCAATGGTGTGCCCGAAGATAAGTTGCTCCGGTCTGATTCTATCAACGATAATGGTTTTGCTTCAGTCAAACTACTTTGAAGGTCCGTAAAGTTGTTGATTAGTGATGGAGCCATGTCGAGTTCGGGTGAAGATGTGATTTGTCTCATTTTCCTTAGACTACCCATAGTGGGAGTAACATAGGTAGTAACATCACACATATCTAGATAAAAAAGATGATGTGGCAAGCAATAAATGAAGAAAGAGAAGCATGTGGTAACATAGCTAGTTACTACTAGTATGAGTAACATCACACATATCAAGGTAAGATGAGTCTATGGCCTAATAAATGAAGTCTTCCATGTTACCACACATATGTTACTCCCCACTATAGAGGTAGTAACATAGAGTAGTAACATGAGCATGTTACTACTCTATGTTACTACCCATTATGGCTAGTCTTAGTTGAGAGGGACATGCACTGCTTTTTTCATAAAATTATTCTATCTTTTCAATCTTGTAATGTCGATGTTTACGTGGCTTGTAACCAAATCTTTATTTTATTAATGAAACACGTATTACGATGCAAAAAGGTCATTGGTTTCGTAAGAGGAAGGTGTTGGCATCGTGGCGTACATGGGATGGTTCAATAAATGAAAATAAGAGTAAATTTCATTTTCTTTTTTGCCCCAAGTTTGACATTTGTGCAGATATTACCCATTTTTAGAAAAAAAATTCAAATCATCGCCGTGAAACTCGCACGGTCCCTGTAGCATTGATTATAGAACAAAGATTTCCCTGGTGTATTGCTCACTGATTTTTCGATAAAGAACATTTCATTTAATTGATATATCGAGGTGATACAACCGCATTGAATATTTCCCTGGCGTATTGCTCACTGGTTAGAGGAGCGTTCAATTTGCGCAAGGCAAAACACATTTTGTTGAGAAAGCCAATAATCTTAACTGTCATAACATTGACGTTACAACGTTAACCAACTCAATCAATAGCCTAAATTTAAGATGTGATCGGGTAGATCGTTTGTAGGCTAGCAGAGTTGTTACCTTTCTATACTACTATTAAAAGACCAAACATGAGTTCCCCTACGTCCACCCACCTAAACGCACACAGGATAACCCCCTACGTCCGATCAGATCTATAAAATTACATCCAACAGTCCACGTTACATCACCAATATTACAATCAGATCAACGGCTCCAATCAATTGTTCTGCCGGCAGACTCCCCCGTTCACGTTGCTAAACATCCCAAAGAAGGAACCTCACGGGAATTAACCAATAAATACGTCCGCGATCAAAGCCGCCACCACGCCAGAAACCTCCACGATCAACGAAAGCATCACGCCACTAACATCGCCAGACGCCCCGCCACCCTCGACCCTGCTGTCCGGGATCCTCCTCGACCCGCCATGCTGCCTACATCTCCTCGCCCCTGGTGGACGCGGCATCCTCTCCACCCGCTTTGCTGCCCTACCTCACCTCGCCACGCCGCCTCGCCCTGACCGCGACGGCCTCGAGCCGGTGGTCATCCTCAGCCCGACTAGCTGCCCCAGCTCCGGTGTCATCGCCCTGTGTGGCCAACATCTCGACCTGCCATTACACAGGTTAGATGAATTTAATCTGCACATCTAATACTTATATTACATCATGAAAAAATGACATATGCTTTCTAATCTGATACTTACATCATGAAAACCTGAGTTGACGAATCTGCACATCTTATAGTTACAGTACATCATGAAAAACTGATAATATGCTTTCTAATCTGATACTTAATAGTACATCATGAAAAACTGAGTTGAGTCAGATCCCACCAAGTGATGTTGATTTAGCCTACAGGAGAGTGAAATCTTGTTATAACTCATTGATAAAACATAGATATATTCTGCATCAACTAATGCGAGTACTGTGATACAGAGACAAATAGTAAGTAATATATGAACTGTTGCCAAATGAGGATGCATAAACACAACACTATATTTGTCTTGCAACGCCATAATGTTCAGTGGTTCCTAGAGTTTAGAAAGCTCATAAATACTATGCATCCATCCATTCCCAGAGTTTGTATGGAAAAAAAAAAGAACAAACATCTACTTGCAACCTCACATTTGAGCACTTAGATGGATCACACATGTTCTGAACCAGAAAAAACAAGTACCCAAGTAAGTTCACCACGCACCTGGGGAGCATGATCTCTGGGAGAAGGCGTTTGACATCAGCCAGCAACCGGTTAGTTGACGAATCTGCACATCTTATACCTACAGTACATCATGGAAAACTGATATATGCTTTCTATGCTGATACTTAAGTACATCATGAAAAACTGAGTTGACGAAGGGATCAAAAGGTGTTTCACACAAAAGAAAATTTGAGAAGACAATATGGCATCCTCTCAGCGTAGTGGGGTACGTACTCCCTTTCAAGACCTGACAAACAACAGCAGTTCAGGTAAATACATATATCACCTACTCTTACCTACTTAGGTCTTGTAAAGAAGGGAATAATGTGTCACTGCCTCGCAGTTCAAAAAGCAGATCCAAAAGAGCTGAAGAGACAGAGGGAAAGGGAGAGGTATGCATTAAACAGGGATGCAATATTAAAGAAAAGACAAGAGGCAAGGGATCGTAAGAAAGCTGCGGCTGCTATTCTAAATGAATTCAACACTCCATCTAACCCACCTGGGGACATGTCGCCTGGTTACTACAATTTCTCTGCTTGTTGTCATACATTTCTTTAATCACAAGTAAAATCTTGTTAATTAAGTGTTCTTCTGGGCAGGTTATGCCACTATGGATAGGCCAAGTGCGCAGTCTTCTATTCTAAATGAAAGCAACACTCCAGAGATGCCACCCGGGGCCATGTCGCATGGTTACTCCATTTTCTCTGTTTGTTAACAATCAATTTATTAAACACAAGTAAAAACATGTCTTTGGTGTTCTTTTTACCAGGTTTTGACACTGTGGATAGGCCCAGTGCGCAGTCTGCTGTCACGCAGCAACGACACACACCAGCTGTGGAAGGTCATGTGTTCTCCTACATACAACCATAATATCGGCATTTGTGTGTCTAGAACTGACAAGAAGCATAAAATTGTGATGCAGGCATACCTGTTGAGGTGATAAAGAGTGAGCAGACTCTACTACATGGTCCTAATTCATTAGGAACACCATATGCTGTTGTTTGTAACAAGGAAAATGACGATAATAACAACTCTGCCATTGGGTCCTCCCAGCTGACTGTTTTACGACCACCACTTCAATCCTACAGAGGCAGCAGTTCATATGGTAATCACATGTGGCTCATGTTAGCTACCATACATATTTAGAATAATTGTGGCTCATGTTGTCTTGTACCAAATTATCACTTATTATACAGAAGCAAAACAAGCACTTAAGAGGCAGAGGGAAAATGCCCGCTATGAGCAACATAAGCAAGAGATATTGCAAAATCTACGTGACAAACGGTGTCGAACCAAATCGTCATCAGTAGTCCTTACAACTGGACAACAAAATCAACCCGATACAGGTGATGCCGTCTACATGAAACACTGTTTATCCAATCTTTGATTTCCTAACTGACAGTCACTTAATGTTTCTTTAGTTGATGAAGATTGTGATTGGCTACACACAAATGATACGTACCACAGACAAAACTTTGGGACGAGTATGAGGCCAAACAACGTACTCACTGCGCCGTCATGTGGAAAGAATTCCGTCGACGAATATAATGGTGCTTGTATTGACTACTGCTTAGTTCATACCTTTAATTCATAGCTCATACAGACCCATTTCTGCAAAATATGCTGTTAGGCAACGACCACAACGATGATGCATATGGAATACTGGAGCCCGATGGGAACACAAAAAATAATGATGGTGCACATTAACGCATCTATGGTTCTATGTTTAATTTTAAAAATCTTATACATTATTACCAACTAATATTTGTCTACTATATAGACTGCTTGGGAGACGAAAATCTTGTACAACATGAGCCTGATGAAGAAGCTAGGATGTTCGCCCACCAAGGTACCTTCTTGCCATTATGAGTTACCATATATAATAGAATACAGCCTTTTGTGCATGATAAATATTAATGAATATTCAAATTCTGTTCCAGATGTTGACTTTGTATCCTACCGAGATGAACGACGACACAGTGATGGAACACCTACAAATGATCCTCATGATAGGGTTTACATTAACCTTCCCAAAAATCACCACGTCCTTAGGAAAGTTAGGGACTGCCTCCACTGTGGAGCATTGCGGTTTCAATATGAGGGACCTGCATTCTGTTGCAGAAAGGGGAAAATAGATTTATTTACTCCAGAAGTTCCAGACGAGATGAAACGGTTGTTCACAAGTCAAGATGATGACGATGCTAAATATTTTCGAGACAATATACGGTATTTCAACTCTCACTTCTCATTCACAAGTCTTGGAGTCACCCTTGATCGTCGAGTAAGCACTGCGGCAGGAACCGGCGTATATACCTTTCGTGCATGTGGGGGTTTGTACCACGCTCTTGATGATCTGGTGCCGGCAGATAATGGACCAAGGCATTTCCAGCTCTATATTTATGATACAGATCATAACTTGGTGCACAGGGCTAAGAGGTCTCCAGATCTAAATATAGAGCTCATACGGAAAATTCTGGTAGCACTGGAGCACAACCCTTATGCACAGACTTTCAAGAGCCTGGGGTCTGTTCCGAATCTAGATGAGTACAAGATCTCACTAAACACAGATATCAAGTTGGATCAACGTAGGTACAATGCCCCAACTACTTCTCAGGTGGCGGCGATATGGGTTGAAGGGAGCGACCCACAAAATTGTTTTGACAGAAGTGTTGTCGTGCATGGCAAAAAAAGAGACCGACCCATATATATTAGAGCATACTATGGGTGCTACGACCCATTGTCATATCCACTATTTTTCCCACGTGGGGAGACTGGTTGGAATCGTTGGATGCCGTATGTTCAGTCCCCCGATGACACCACCCAATATCCAGTGCATAGTACTGGACCGCAAGAAAACCAGACCCCTGGTTTACATACAGGTATGACGTTCATTATTAGTTTGTTATATCTACTTACGATTTTTAAGAATATATAAAACCATTTCTCTTCATTCACCTATCAAACAGATGAAAACTTGATTACTGGAAGGGAGCAAGTTGGCAACTTTGTGCCAGATGAATACCGCGTCGCTGATTTACATACGGGTAAGATATTCATTATTATTTTGTGATTACGTACTTACTGAATAATAAAAAAGCTTATGTCTTGGTTCACCTATAAACAGATGGTAATTTGATTAATCAAGACCATGCCAATGATCTACACGCAGGTAGCAGTCATCATTGCTTATTAATCAAAGCAAATCTTATTTTGTCATTCAGTATGAGTCCAGCCAGTGTACTGCTAATAATGTTCAGTATTTTAGATGATAACGAGGACAACCAAGATGAGGATTTTGGTGACAATGATGTCAATGCAACACAATCCAGGAAATTTGTTAGTGCGAGGGAGTACTACTGCTTCAAGCTACAGGTCAGGAAGAAGCTTTTTAACATCATCTTGTTTGGTGGGCGTCTTTTCCAACAGTGGGCTGTTGACATGTACATCAAGATTGAGACTATGAGGCTGGACTGGTACTCAAAGCCAGAAAATCAAAAGGTTATACGAGCTGACCTCTACCAGGTATCATGCTTGTGATTATTCCAAATCATCATAATACAACAACATTTTGAAAGCCTTTTGCATAAACTACTATACTATTACAGGGTCTTGTTGACACAATAGTTGCCGGCGAGTCACGCGGTGATCGGATTGGTAAGAGAATCGTGCTTCCACGTACGTTTCCTGGTGGTGATCGCGACATGCAGCGGAGGTTGCTCGATGCGATGGCAATAGTCCAACGGTGGGGTAAACCAGATTATTTTATCACGATGACGTGCAATCCCTATTGGGAGGAGATAACCAACAATCTGATGCCTGGACAACTGCCACAGGACCGTCCAGACCTTGTGGCAAGAGTATACAAGGCTAAACAGCGAGATATGATGGACTTGCTAACTAAGGGTAAGCATTTCGGAGAAGTCGCAGCTTATGTACATGTCACGGAGTTTCAGAAACGAGGCCTCCCTCATGAGCATATACTTTTAATCATGAAAGCAAATAGCAAGTTAGCGACCCCAGATGATTATGATCGAGTGATATCCGCAGAGATACCTGACAAAGATAAACACCCCATTCTACATGAGCTGGTCATCAAACACATGCTGCACGGACCCTGTGGTGAGTTGAAAAAAAGTTGTCCTTGCATGATTGAGGGACAGTGTAGGTTTCATTATCCGCGAGATTTTTGTGATGCCACACAACAAGGGAAGGACTCTTATCCCATCTATCGGAGGAGGGACGACGGGCGTGGAGTTAGGATCAGAGGAGCAAATTTGGACAATAGATGGGTGGTCCCTTATAACCCTTGTTTGCTTATGCGATACAACTGCCACATTAATGTGGAAGCATGCTCGAGCATCAAGGCAGTCAAGTACTTGTTCAAGTACATCTATAAAGGCCATGATCGGGCGTCCTTTGCATGCGAGCAGGACATAATCAATGATGGTGGAATCATCAATGAAATCCGACAATACAGGGATGCACGCTATGTATCTCCTCCAGAAGCTATTTACAGGATTTTTGGTTTCAAACTGTTTGGTGTCAGTCCATCGGTGCTGCAGCTCCAGCTTCATTTGCCGAACATGCATACAATTGCATTTAAAGCTGGTGAAAATCTAGAAGATGTTGTCGCTCGACCATCTTCATCCAGGTCCATGCTTACCGAGTACTTTGAGATGAACCGGAGCTCTCCGCAAGCACGGAAATTGTTGTACAGAGAGTTTCCAGAGCATTATAGATGGATAGCTGGAAAAAAAAAGTGGCAGAAGAGGAGAAATAACAGATCACAGATTGGAAGGCTTGTGTATGCACACCCTGCTGAAGGAGAGAGGTACTACTTGCGTGTGCTGCTAAGTCATGTCCGAGGTGCCACTTCATTTGATGATTTGAAAACAGTCAATGGCAACCTATGCAATTCCTTCAGAGAGGCATGTGAGCACTTAGGCCTCATTGAGCACGACAAGACTCTTGATGATTGCATGACAGAAGCAGCCACATTTCAGATGCCTTGTGCCCTAAGAAGGTTGTTTGCGACTATATTGGTATTTTGTGAGGCAACAGAAATCCGACAATTGTGGGAGAAACATCTACCATCAATGTGTGAGGACTACCGTCGTAATGAATCCAATGAGTCGGTACTTGAGCAGATGGTCCTTCGAGATATTAGGGATATGTTGCAATCCATGGGAAAGGATCTTAAAAGCTATGGACTTCCGGATCTTGTTCACCCTGATGGTTCTTATAATGGTGAGTACAGAGAGGTAACAGAGGAGAGGCAAATCACCGCGGACAAACAACATCTAGAACTATTTAGCAGTTTGAACAATGAGCAGCTAGCTGGTTTCAATGACATAATGGACCATGTGGTGAACAAAAAAAGCCAGATATTCTTTGTTGATGGCCCCGGAGGCACTGGGAAGACGTACCTGTACAAGGCATTGCTTGCACAGGTGCGTTCCATGGGACAAATAGCAATCGCAACTGCTACATCTGGTATTGCAGCGTCGATAATGCCTGGAGGTCGGACAGCACACTCCCGGTTCAAAATTCCAATAAAGCTCACTGACAACAGTATGTGCAATTTCACAAAACAGAGTGGTACAGCGGAGTTGCTTAGACAGGCGTCCTTGATAATTTGGGACGAAGTCGCTATGACAAAACGTCAAGCAGTAGAGACGCTTGATAGATCACTACAGGATATAATGGAATGTTCTTTGCCGTTTGGAGGAAAGGTTGTCGTCTTTGGTGGTGATTTCAGGCAGGTCCTACCCGTTGTGACACGTGGGACAAGAGCACAGATCACGGATGCTACACTTCTAAGATCCTATCTTTGGGAGAAGACCAAAAAGATACGTCTCACGCGCAATATGCGGGCACAGGCTGATCCTTGGTTCTCAGAATACCTCCTAAGGATAGGCAATGGAACTGAAGAGACAATTGGCGATGACTATGTCCGTCTCCCCGACGACATTGTCATTGGCTATACCGAGGATGAAAAAGCTATTAACATGCTCATTGAAGATGTCTTCCCATCTTTGCAGGCCAATGCTACATCGAGAGAGTACATGAGTGCACGTGCTATTCTTTCGACCAAGAACGATCATGTCGATGACCTGAACGACAAGATGATCTCCAGGTTTCCAGGCGACGAAAAGTTATACTATAGTTTTGACTCAATCGAGGATGACTTGCAGAATAATTACACAATTGATTTTTTGAACTCAATCACACCAAATGGCTTGCCCCCGCATGTTTTGAAATTAAAGGTCAATTGTCCGGTCATTCTGCTCCGGAACCTCGACCCTCACAATGGTCTATGCAATGGAACACGGCTTATGATCAGAGCCTTCCAGGATAATGCAATTGATGCGGAGATTGTTGGTGGTCAGCATGCTGGAAAGAGGGTGTTTATACCTAGGATCCCTATGTCGCCCTCAGAGGACATCTCACTTCCTTTCAAACTGAAGAGAAAACAGTTCCCCATCCGCCTGAGTTTTGCCATGACAATTAACAAGGCACAGGGTCAGACCATCCCAAATGTCGGCATTTACCTTCCCGAGCCAGTATTCTCACATGGGCAGCTATATGTTGCATTGTCAAGAGGAGTGTCGAGAGAGACGACACGGATTTTGGCCAAGCCAAACAAGGATGTTGATAAATCCGGGAAAAGCACCAAGAACATTGTCTACAGAGATGTTTTGGAGAGATGAGGCAGGTGCATTATTCCATTATTTCTTTCACCTACTATGTTCGCTTTCAAAACCAGCTTATGGAACTAGCTCATTACAAGCTTATCAAAGGGTGTAGCCGTATTTCATGTCATATACTAATCACTTCACAGTTTTTTTATTCAGGTTTGACAAATATTCTTGTTTACGAGAATTGAGGCTTTGCTGTGGTTACTGGTCTCCTCCACATATGCAACTTGTAAACCTATTTGGAAGAGAAGAAGATGGTAGAATGATGCTACGTCATGGTAACAGATCATACATAATAAGGAACACTTTGTGCTGTATCCGTTGGTATCTAAATTTTTCCTTCGGAATTATGTTCTGTTATAAACATGTTCTTGAATGCCTAAGTGAGATGCTCTATGATATATTTGTAACGAAAACTGCAAAAGACTAAGATTCATGGAATATATTGAAGTTAAAAGGCGTTATTAATACTATGTTGCAATTAGGACGTTCCCAGATCTATAGCACACGAACTCACGTGCTTTCTTTTTTCACAAAAAAATAAATCAAAAGAATATAGGGTATATATATTCATAAAAAAAGAATATAATTCATGTAACAGACTAAAATGGTGGATAACCACAGTGGGCGAGAATACCTCTTCCAACATGCATCAAACCATGTCTTTTGATATGCCTCCTATTGCGATTCCATTTTGTACTTCACCTCTTCACAGATCCCCCCCTTGGCTGGCTTGATGGATCATGTGATGAACCAAAAAATCAAAAGAACAAGTCATGATCTCCCGCAGTCGCACGTGCATGTACAAGAAGGCAACCACCATACATCAGCTGAATTTCAAATGAAACAGAAAACTTAGTTTCTCAAAAATATTAAAAGGGTGTGCCTTTTCTGAATTAAGCCCACGGTTACAGAAGGAAGGTGGGCCAAACCCAATATTTATGCATATTAAAGATACTACGAAAATAACTCCAATAATTTTGTGTGAGTATAATATAATATAAATAAAGCACAAGATAAGATTCCTTCTGTAACCTCAGATAAATCCGGGGATGATAGCAATCAGGAGTCCCCAATTATCGCGATAGTAGTTTCCTTTCTCCCACGATTGCCTTATATTGCCTGATACCATTACTTTTCACCTCTCCTCCATCCTCTATCGAGATCTCTCAGCCGCATCCCAACATACCTCCACAACAAGTCTCTCCACTGAGCCGCACACATCTTCACCTGGTGAAGCACCATCATCGTCCATGTCTGCTCCTCCGTCACCAGTGCCCCATGCGACTCAATCTCCAACCAGATCCGGTACTACTGTCCATGCTATCGAGACGGTAAAGACATATTATATCTCTGTTCTTTTTCTATGCAAGGTTTCCTATCTAAAAGTGTCAGACTTGGGTTCTTAGGATGACATCAACAAGGTAGCAAAGGATGAGGATATAGATAATATGCAGGTTGAAGAGGTGATAAAGAAAGACGAGGATACAAACTATGAGTCAGCACAGGTGATACAAGAAGACTCTACTATGGAGGATACAGAGAATATGCATATTGATGAGGTGATAACCGTACAGGAGGATACATATCCCAAGTCCACAGAGGCAAGTTTTCTTTCCACATGTCATTACTATTCTAATTCTACTGCCACATAGCAGTTTGTAATTTTTTTTAGTAAATATCATTTCAAAAGATATTCTATCTGTTATAATAGTGTACTACCATGTGTTTCAGCTACCGAGAGATGATGAATCAAGTGAAATACTCAGCAATAATGAAGTGGAGGAAAATAATTGCACGGAGAGCCCAGAATATACTCCTATTCTTGAAGAAAACATAGCAAACAGAGAGGCCAACGATTCTGAACATACAAATGTGACTTTCCTTTTCCAACTATTTCTTCCAAAATTATTCTAATTATATTATATCCTACATATGGGTAATTCTTTTAATATTGCTCTCAGAAATTATCCAACAACGAAACAAGTCAGCAAATGGTGGCAACTCCGGACGAGAAATTGGCACAAACACCCAGCACGGAAGGGCTTCAAACTATAGAGGACGAGCTAACAATGCCCGTGCATATAAAGAAACAAATACGACGGCATAACAAGCCTAAGAAGGCACAAGACTATGTTGTTTCTCCACAAGGCACATAACAAAACCTTTAATGTCATTGTACTGCTATATTATTGTTTTTTTGTTCATTACCATTAAATGTTATCATGGCCATCGTGACAGATTATGCCTGCACTGGCGATGATTTGTCCGTTATAGAAAAAATCAGAGCCGAACCAAGTAAAGAAAGAAATTTAGTGAGCATCGGCGATGCATTTCTGAAAAAAAGACATTTAGTATCTCTTCTATCTCCCAAAGAATGGGTTGGAGACGAAGTAAGTATATTAGGCCATGAAGATGCGGTTTGATTAGAAGTATGTGTCATCTTATATACCGTGTATACTTTTATTTCTAGGTTATAAATACGTACATAAATTGCATGATTTTCACGGAGCATCTACAAGTAAGGTCAGGTGGAAGTGTGTTCTTAGAGAATGCATGCATCTCTAAGATGATTAAGCTTGGTAACTATCTACCCTCAGATGACATGGATGTTGCACCAGCATGGGTATTAAAAAGAGCCAAAGCGTATTTGGAAAACGATATGGTTAGTTTTACTTTTCTACATATTTCTATGAATTGCAGCGAGAACGACCGATTCGTCCACCTATGAGTACAACTAAAATAATCATTTTCTTCAGGTATACATTCCAATAAACATGGACGAGGTTCACTGGTACCTATGTGTTATAAATGCCAGAAGAAAATGTGTTCAGGTGCTCGACTCGCTAGGCCCATACATGAGCCGCAAGGACCTCACTGATACGGTTAGTACTTTGTCCTACTCCCCCATCTTTTCTAAGAACCTTTTTTTT
>LR738709.1:723662271-723695698 GCA_902687465.1 Secale cereale | reverse complement strand
GGGAGGAGGCGGCGGGCGTGGCTGGATAGGGGACGGCAGGCGGAGGGGAAAGTGAGTGCCTGTCTGTGCGGTGAGAAACTGATAGCTTCTCAGCGGGAGGCAGTGGGGAGGGCGACCGCGGCGGTGGCCGAGAGAGATAGAGAGAGGGAGAGGGAGATGCGGCGGGAGGCAGTGGGGGGGAGGGCGAACGCGGCGGTGAGAGACAGGGAGATGGAGAGGGAGATAAGGTTGTGGTAGTGGAGTGGAGTGTGTGGCCACGGGAGGGTGAGGCAGATTTTTTTTTGATTTTTTTTTTTTTTGAGGAAACAGGAGGTATAGAAATATGTTAATTTGACATATTAAGGTTTTTGGATAATTTCTGTTGAATAATATATGTGTGATGGGGATGAAGGTATAGAAATATGTTACTACCATGGATCCACAGAAGCAATTTTCATACCTATTTAGAAGTTCACTAACAGTCAAGCAACAAACAATGTCTATGCCATGCGCATAAAGATGTTGATCTTTATAGGAGAATAAATAGTGTATACCGTTGCTTAATATATATTTTTAGATTTGTTGCTTCAAAATCGGATTGATTGTAATTTGAAAACTAATAATAATACATTTTTATTTAATATTTTCATGCTTTATCGAATTTATAAAAGTTCATGTGTGCGAATCGTGCATTGCACTCGCATACTTACACCGTTAGGCCCATGATACCCTATTAAGATGGGAAAAAGCTAAATAATATATCAACTCAATAAAACATAAATAAATTAAAAAAAACATGTGTTCTATTTGAGAGACGTGCGTTGCACGTGCATGCTTACTAGTCTAGCACAACGCAACAAAGTTTCGTTAGGCATGCATAAATAATATCGTGTATGATTACATGCCAACTTTTATCACGTATAGTAAGCTCATAATCTTGCAATATTGATTTCACTGGACTACTCTTTTCGCAAGCACAATTGGGTACATAAACTTGAGCATTACGGGTCGAGTATCTCTAATACTAACCCCTTAAGATAATTAACAAGGATACCCAAGTCTCCGAGGACTTTCTCTTATTCTTTATTTATCTTTCTCTTCTTATTATTTTAAAAACTAATCCCATGGCAAATCTAGCTCGGTTAACTAGAATAAATAGAGAAAAAGCTACTAATTTAGCCGAGTGTATAAAAGCTTTATACTAACTATGTCACACCTGCAACTAATACTAACTAGTAGGGGTATTTCAAGCTTATAAAGCAGGAGTCGTAGGACATGCCTCATTTCCGTGAATGTTCACACTTCTCGTCCTTAGTATGTATTCCTCCATGCTCGATGCGAATCAACTTCAAATTTAAAAGAATTAGCAAAGAATGCACAAACAACACTGACATTATAGATCCACGGCCTCCAGGAAAGAGCAATCCTACCCATCCGCTAGGGTTTCTTATGCCACCCGCTGGCACCGACGCTTGTCTGCCTCGTCTTCTGTGCCCTTAGGGCCATGGAGGCGTGGTAGATCCAGGTCTTTGCCGGCGGGATGGCTTTGTTTTTGGATACTTTTCTAAGTTTTCTTAGGGTTTGTCTCCTGCTCAGATAGATGACTGGTGACGGCTCTCTGAAAATGGAATAAGGTTCTGTACACCTAGCCTCCGTCCGTGGTGCTTCTAGCGTCATCGAAGGGTGTGTGGAGATTTGTCTCCAGCGGGTCTCATGTGATTCAGTCAGTGTTTGTCTTCGGTGGATCGACATGGATCCGGTATTTGGTTGTCTGTGTTAGTGTGTCTACAGGTTGTATCCTTCCAATCTAAGGTTCTCTTCAACAGCGACGGTTGTTGTTTTGGTGCAATGGTCCCATAGAGCGTTAGCATGACGACTTCCCAACTGTCTATTATAAGAAGTTTTGCTCGTCTCCAGTGAGGGAGGGGCGATGCGGGCTGCACACCTTCAGCTCGCCCCGGTGCTTATAGTCATCGCTAGGTGGTCAACGGATCTGGATGTACTTTTGATTATTTCTGGTGTTCATTGTATTATCATGATTGATAATGAATATATTGGAAGTTTTACCGCAAAAAAACACTCCAACGAAAAAGAGCAAAAACGAAATCTTTTTGGGATTTTGATTTTTGAAAACTAACGGAAACCGAAAATGGAAAGCAAGGCTAGACGATAGAAGAGGTGACCAATTGATCGTGCATTTGCGGGAGATTACAGAAGGTTGAGTCTATGTTTCTATAACAAACTCTAACAATGCAGTGCTGAGCTACAACCATCAACATCTGCCTCTGGTATGAAAGATAGAGAGGAAGATCCTGAGAGACTTGATTTTCATGAGAAATGCTTGGCTACCTATACTAGGCGCTTGAACAATGATTAAGGCTACGACAGAGGTTCAGATGGAGGAGCTGGGAGGTGGATTTCTCATTTCTGGCTTGAAAGATGTTGATGTTGATATGGGGATGGAGGTTGGGCCAGGTGGAAAAATAGGGAGATGGGCCTTGGTCAAACACATTGTCACTATGCTAGTCTCCTAATTATGGATTTTGTTTTCTCTTCTTGTTTTCCTGTACCTGCATCCCTGTGAGCAATTCACGTTGTGTCTGCCAGACAATGATAGATGTCGTCTTACCGAGAGGGCCCTAAGAAAATCCCTCCATCATCGGCGGAACCAATTCCACTCTTGAGGTATCTCATATTAAGATCACCAGCCACCATCCATGGCATATCACATACCACTCTGAGCTCTCTAAGACACTGCCAAGTCTTGTGTTTATCTGCCCACTTTGGTTCTCCGTAGAGACCCGTGAATCTCCACAAATTCTCAGCTCCACTTCCCACGAAAACATCTATGAAGTTATTGTTCATGTCCCTTAGAGAGATTGTTACCTCCTTTTTCCAAAACAACAATAAGCCACCGCTTCTGCCATCACTCCAGATAACATTGTTATGTCCATCTTCAATCTTCGATGTAGACATTCTGCTGGGTATTCATCTAAATGACTCTCCATCAAGAACATCATGTCTGCACTTTTGAACATGCAACAACGCCCTAACTGCCGCAGCCTGTGGCAAGCCACGGGAATTCCAACATAGGATTCTCATTGCCTTTCGGAACTAGTTGATTTAGTAGACGAACAAACCCGCCGTAATCAGAATGATACAAAGCGACAGAAAACCAATCACAACACCTTGCAAGGCAATGGAGTTGTGCCGGGACAGACGAACGTCGGGACGTGCTATCAGCTTCACGAGACTATACAAGTGACAACCACTTGTATAGGTCTTGGTGAGACAGTCTCCAAACTGTTAACCAGCTGCTCTTCTTCTATCATGAGCGCACAATCAATAGGGGCCCATATCCCCGCGAGGTCAGACGATGGACAGATGGTCGGGCAAGCGGCACGCGAGGGCAGGCGCCTAGTTTCACTTCAGCTGCACGAGAAGGCAGACGCCAGCAGCGGCGGTGGTCAAGCCCTAGATTGCCTGCTAATCGCCCTCCAAGAGGAAAAAAAACGCGTTTTGTCCTGCTCTAGATCTAGACCTTAGTCTTAGTTTGGAGATAGAGACGAAGCAACCCGATTGTATGCATCAGTTTGATGCAGAGGCCGGGGAATGCCCCTTTTCTAAAAAAAAAATAAAAAAAAAATCTCTCTCCCTTCCCTTAGCATAGTGATTAGTTAGTCAAACTGCAGATCATAATTAAACAGAAAACAGGCTGGGGCCATCTTTGGTTCTAAATTTTCGGTCTTGTCTTCACTGGCTTCCTTTGTCAATGGTCTGGTTTTTTACCCCCTTGTTGTGGGTGATGCCATATTTTTTTTTCTCGAGAAACCGGCAGGAGCGCTGCCTATTCATTTAGACGAAAAGAGGGTTTATGTACATAGGTGGGTGATGCCATATGCCAAAGCAGTAATACAAATGTAGAATGCCGTCCTGCCAATTCCTTCGAGCACACTGTTAACCCTTGTAGCAAACCGCTCCCTCTGCCTGCAGGCCAAAAGAGATAATATCAACTCCTGTCAAACAAACAGGAAACTAGGGAAGAAATAGATCAAGTGATTTTGTATATGCATGCATCTTGTTTGATCATATGATATTGTACTTACCAGAGGATGTCATCTACTTGTGGAACGAATTGTCGTCGAAAATGGGGAATTAGTTTGAGTAGCTGCATGTCATGCTCATCAATAGCATCGGGATTCGTCTTCGCCTTCGGTAACAAATCATACAACTCTGCTTTCTTCTGCACCACCCTAAATAGTCCGTCGTTGATCTCGCGCGCATGCTTGATTCATGCAGAGGTAATAATCAATATACTTAGTTTGTATCATCTTTATTAAGTAAGCACTGGTTGTGATTCGTAAATATATAGATAGATGGAGCCAAATATATATTAGTAATAGTATATCTAATATCTAGAAAAGAAAAGGGCTTTGTTCGATGGATTACCCTGAAATCACGAGGCAAGAGATTTCGTAAGTTACCTCACGGGTGTGCAGGAGTCTGCTCGGGGAGAAGAGCTAGCGTCGCTCCTCAGCCATGAGCCTCCTCGCCACGGTTCGAAGGGCCGCCGCCATGGATCAATATTACTTGGGAAGAAAGCCTTTAGTTTATTTCTTCAACTCACGGTTTACAAGTTACAGGGTGCATAGCGAACCAACCTATGGTTGAGATGGTTAGGTGGACAGTGGTATCCCCAACCCATCAGGGTTCAAATCCTGGTGCTCGCATTATTTCTGAATTTATTTCAGGATTTTCGGCGATGTGCTTTCAGTGTGAGGAGACGTTCCCGTCGAAGCGTCTGTACTGATGCTCAAGAAAATGCAAAGTGAAAGTACTCCACACACGATGGACAAGGTCCGATTTTTACACGACCAGGAAATCCAGCGGAGTTGCCCATTCAATCCCATGCATGCATGAGCGGCTGCATTATACACATCATATGCGAATCGTAAGAGCATCTCCAATGAAAGATGTAGATATATATAGAAATACCTAAGTTTTGCATCTCAAGAGGCCAAAAACACTTCTCCAATAGATGATGTAGATGCAAAAGAATTATATCTCGGCCATCCAAAGATGTAAACTACAATGCTTCGTGGTACAAATATACATCTCCACCTACAAGAGATGTATGTTTGCCAGCCGCGCGCCAACCGCCAACCGCCAACTGCCGTTCTATTTGCTTCCCTTCCTTCTTCCTCCCACCTCCCGTCTGTGCTGCCACCACCGGTCGGCCGCCCGCCCGCCCCCGCGTCAGATCCGGCCCCGCCGTCGCCCCCGTTGTCGGTTCCGACGCTCCTCCGCCGCCGGCTGCCGCGAATCGGTACGGAAAAAAAGGTAGGTATATATGTGTTGTGTTTAATTTAACAGCGGTATGGAAATACTAGTACTACTGGGAGACGGCTAGGAAACTAACAGGGTCGTGTAACAGCAGTCTGGAAATTTCGGTAGATTTTCCTTAGGTGGGGCTAGCCGGCTAGGATTATTCTCCGTTTCCTTCTCTCCGCTATGCAGACTCCAAACAGAACACGATCGAGAGCAACTCGGACACGTACGTACGTTTCCTTTCTTTCTTTCTTTCTTTTTTCTGAGAAAGAAAATGCAAAGTGAAAGTACTCCACTTACGATGGATAAGGTCCGATTTTTTTTTTTTTTTTGCGATGGAAATAGGGTGTTTTATTCCAAACTCACAGAATTACAATCCTTAGCAACAAGTTCAGAAATAAAAGGAGGGGATTGGTTAAGCCAGCACGCAGTGCTATCCCCAGATCTATCATAATTTGCTAAGCAATGTGCAACTTTGTTTTGATCACGAGAAACTTTAACATGAACAAACACCCTATTCTCCAGTAAACCTTTGATTTCTGCCAAGAGATGACCATATGCTGATCTGTCCAGTGAATCATTAGACAATGCTGTCAAAGCTACCGAACAATCAGATTGTAGCTGAACTGATCGATTCGACCGTTGAATTGCGAGACTTACTCCTTCCATAATCGCATGTAACTCCATTTCCAGCACCTCATTACAGTGATAAATGCGTCGGTAAGCCGCAAAAATAACACCACCCTTGTCATCACGTAAAACCATACCTGAGCCGCAGCTCCGTCTTCCGCACAATAAGAACCATCAACAGAGAGAGCTACCCAGCCTGGCGGAGGAGCCGGCCAAGGAAGGCATGGCGATGATGACCGAGTTTTCTCAATCACTGGTTCCATCAACATTGGAGCTTTACCTTTGATCACCTCTTCCACACCCATACAGCCTAATTGTAGCAAAGAGTTAAGAACTTAAGATAGCTGCATAGATAATCACAAGATACCTCCATCGGTGGAATAGATTTGGCATGCATGACTTCATTACGTAAATGCGAAACCCTCCAAAGCACCATAATGATCATGTCCCGGACATTGCTCTGCTGACCAGCAAGCAAGTGAAGAAACCATTCATCACCATGCAATATCATACCTGTTCGGCAATGGCCAACGGTCCTTCGTCGCGTTCCATAAGCTTGTCGCGTTGGGACAGACTAGTAAAGCATGAAATGACAATTCATCTTCTCGCCCACACATTCCGCATGTTGCCCTTGTACCAATATGACGTCGATTCCTCTCTAAGTTAGTTGCTAATGTACCAGTAATTACCTTCCATGCAAAAACTTTCATCTTAGAAGGAACCAAGGCACGCCATACAATATTCCACATACCATGTTCACCACCAGGACATGTGCTGCTTGCTCCTTGCGAGAAACGGTCCATGTGCTCACCCATAGCTAAATGATAGGCGCTCCTAACAGTGAAAGATCCCGACTTCTCAAAAGGCCAAGCAATAAAATCTTAAGCTAAACAAACAAGTCACACAAAAAACTAGGTTTTTTTGCCTCCCGCGCCGAAGACGCCGCAGGTCCGCCTCCTCTCCGGTGGCCTTACGGCCATGGGGGCGCGGTGGATCTCGTCAAGGGTCGGCGGGAGGGCTCCATTTTTAATCGTTTCTTTTAGTTTTGTTAGGGTTTGTGTCCTGCTCAGGAAGACGAGACGACGACGGCTCCCTGAAGATGGAATAAAGGTCTCCCCGCCTAGCCCCCGTTCCGGCAATGCATCTAGCATCGTTGGTGGGCGTGTGGAGGTGTGTCTCCGGCGGATCTATCTTTGGTGGATTTGCTCGGATCTCGTCGTTGTTCGTCTACGTTCGTTTGTCTTCGGATTGGATCTTTCTGATCTACGTTATTCTTCATCTGCGGCGGTTGCTGTTCTGGTGCGCTGTTCCTACGGGGCCTTAGCACGATGACTTCCCGACTGTCTACTACAATAAGTTGTGCCCGACTCCGGCGATGGAGGGGCGATGACGGCGGCGCGCCTTCGGCTCGCTTCAGTGCTGGTAGTTGTTGCTAGGTGGTCTACGGATCCGGATGTAATTTCTATTATTTCTGGTATTCTTTGTACTGCCATGATTGAAGATGAATAGATTGGAAATTTTCTCGAAAAAAAAATCTTCCCGCTGTCTTGGCGACTTACGAATTTTCAAAATAGCTTCAACATCAACATGACAGAAAAAATGTTTCAATAAATTTACCTTCCATGCACCATTAGCATCCAGAAAATCAGCAACTTTATTTAGACGACAATTTCTTTTAGGGGAAATAGGCGTAAAAGGCATACCCCTAGGAATCCATGGATCTCGCCAAGTTCGAATAATATTACCATTGCCGACTCGCCAGATCATACATTTTTGCACCAAATTCAATCCATGTTCGATACCCTTCCAAACTGCTGACGAGATACTTGGAAAAACTTTATCCAGTAGATTCCTATTTGGATAATATTTAGCCCGTAGTAGTCTTGCACAAAGTGATTCAGGTGCAACAAGGAGTCGCCAGGCTTGTTTAGCAAGCAAAGCTTGATTAAACGCCCTCATATCCCTGAATCCCATCCCTTCTTTGGATTTAGGTAGAACCAATTTATCCCATGCCATCCAAGCCATCTTTTTCTTACCATTTTGCACGCCCCACCAGTAATGTCTCATCAACATGGACAAATCATCACATACCGAGAAAGGAAGTTTGAAAACACTCATTATATAGGTGGGGATGGCCTGGGCTACATATTTGATCAAAACTTCTTTACTCGCCGAAGATGAGTATCTTTCACTCCAATCCACAAGTCTCTTACTCATACGTGATTGTAAGAATCGAACCTCCCTTTATGCATTCGCCGTATAGGGAGACCCAAATATTTTGCATCAAAAACTTCCTGAGTCACACCAAGAAACCTTTTGACCTCCACAGAAACCGTATCAGGACAATCATCATTAAATAAGATGAAACACTTGGATGGGCTAATAAGTTGACCCGTAGCTGTAGCATAAGTTCTCAAAACATCTTTGACAATTGCTGCTTGATCCGGCTCCGCACGGAAAAATAATAGTGAATCATCCGCAAACAAAGATGAGAAATAGGAGGAGCTCTTCGATAAATCTTAATAGCTTGTAAACCCTTCTCTTGTACAGCATCATGTAATAAAGCAGATAGAGCATCAACAACAAAGAGAAATAAGAACGGTGATAAAGGATCACCTTGACGGAGACCCCGGGTAGGAGAAATCTGTTAAAGTAATCTTCCATTGAACTTTACTGAATACTTGACAGAGCGAACACATGCCATTACCCGCAAGATCCAGAGATTAGAGAAACCCCACTTAATAAGAGCTCCCTCCAAGAAATCCCAGTCAACACGATCATAAGCTTTAGATAAATCCAACTTATATGCACAAAAGGAATTACCTCCGCTATTCCCTTGCTGGATATGATGAATACATTCAAAGGCGATGATAGAATTATCAGAAATAAGCCGTCCAGGAATGAACGCACTGAAATTAAATCCGTAAGTAGCGGCCGCAAATGATTCACCATACACTTCGAGACTATTTTATAAATTACATTACACAACGATATAGGCCTGAAATCCTTCAAAGATATCGGATGAGCTATTTTTGGGATCAAAACAATAGTTGTATCATTCATCCCACTTGGCATAAATCATGTCGCAAAAATAACTTGACAACATCAATAATCTCCACTTTTAAACAGGATCAATTCCTCTGATAAAATCTCGATAGAAAACCATCCGGGCCTGGAGCTTTTAGAGGTCCTATTTGAAACAATGCATCTGAAATTTCCTCCGCGGAGAAGGGCGCATTGAGCCTTTCATTCATAGAATCTGTAACCTTCGGAACAATTAGTTCTAGCACATCATTAGCTAACAAGGTTGGGTCTTTAGTATACACTTCCTGGAAATAAGACTGGGTCATCCTCTCCATCTCAGACGGCACATTGCACCAAGACCCATCAACCTTGTGCAGCCTTCTTATATTATTTCTCTGGGCGCGCCATACAGCCTGCTTTATTGTGTGTTGTGGTCCCCCTCTTTCAACCACATAATTCTACTCCGCTGCAACCACATCATCTCTTCCCTATACAAAAGCTCATCAAGTCTCTCCATCTTCTGGCGAATAAGAAGTCGATCACTATTACTTTGATAAAGGTCCTCAAGCTCTTGCCCAAGGGAAGAAATCTCTCGTTCAACATGACCAAAATGCTCTTTGCTCCACTTCCGAAGTTCTGACATAACAGAGTTCAAAGACTTTGCCACGTTACCTAGGTCACCCGTCGGTCGAGAACAGTCCCAAGCATTACTGATAATTGTTGGAAGTCGCGGATCCCGTTCCCACATGATATCATAACGTGGGCTACTCTTTTGTCGCCGATCTTCAGATTCCTCGACATGTAACAGTATAGGACAGTGATCCGACCTTGGCGACACTAGATTTTTACACGACCAGGAAATCCAGCGGAGTTGCCCATTCAATCCCATGCATGCATGAGCGGCTGCATTATACACATCATACACGAATCGTAAGAGCATCTCCAATGAAAGATGTAGATATAAAAATACCTAACTTTTGCATATGAGAGGCCAAAAACACTTCTCCAATAGATGATGCAGATGAAAAAAAAATACATCTCCGCCATCCGAAGATGTACACTACAATGCTGCCAACTGCCAACGGTGATCCCCGTCGTGTCCTCAGAGGAGGAGGAGGAGGACGGCCCCTCTACGGTGATCCCCGTCGTGTCCTCAGAGGAGGACTGGGGTGACTCGTAGGAGGAGGACGAGGGTTGTGAGGACTTGGACAAGGATGAGTTATGGGAGCAGTTCGAGAGCTCCGATGACGAGGAGTAGTTTTATCTTCGGAGTAGTTTTTCAAGTAGATGTAGTTCGAACTAGTAGTAGTAGTAGTAGATGAATTTGTACCTCGAACTAGTAGTAGTTGAGTTTGCTATGTTCTATTAATTAGAACTGTGTTTAATTATGTTTGAAATGAAGTAGTAGTTGAATTTTCTATGTTTGAAGTATAGGTTTCAAATGAAATAGTAGTTGAAGTATAGTTTTACATCGCTATTTGCATCTTCTATCGGAGTTGCCCTTTTACATCTCTGTTTTGAGTCATTTGTTGGAGTTGGCACTTTTTTAAAGATGCAAAAGGCACTTTTTGAAGATGTAAATTTTTACATCTCCAAATTTGCATCATCTGTTCGAGGTGCTCTAAAAAATCTGTGGTGCATATAGCACGGTTTGGAAAGAGGGGGACTCCTTTCCGGCCAGTCCATATGTTGATGTATTTTTGGGGAAAGCCATTAGTTTTGGAACCTTCGGGAAGTTTCCTGGCCTGTTTTACCGGACGGGTTAGGAATCTTCAGGCTCCGGTCCGGTTTATTTATTTATTTATTGTTTCAATTTATCCTTTTTTTGTTTTCTATTATTTCTTTAAGAGAGAAATTCAGAACAAGTTTGGATCTTGAAAAAATATTCATTTTCAAAAAATGTTCCTGTTTTTCGAAATGTATTTTTTAATTTATGGATTTAAGAATTGTTTCTTAAAAATATTTGCATTTTCATATATGTATTCTAAACTTTTCAAAAAACCTTCTCAATTTTTTAAAGTGTTCTCATATATTCCAGAAAGGATAAATCTTATTTTTCAAAGTGCACCGGTGACTTTCTTTTTTTGAAAAGGAGGCATGCCCCCGGCCTCTGCATCTTTCGATGCACACAGCCATATATTATTAGAAGCAAGTCGTCCAAATAGGTTCCAACAAGAAGTATCAAAGTGCAACAAAAAGTCTAAAAGTGATAAAGGTAAAGTGCCACAACCGGCGAAAATCGGATAATGAGACTAAACACATATCCTATTATTGGACCGCCATCCAAACCGGTTGTATGTATCCCGTGCAACCATCTCCCATCGATTGGATTGCTTCCAACTTGCAAAAGAGTTATGCCCTGCCGATTCAATGTTCATGAGCAGATGCAACTGGTGACTGGATTGCTGGGATGCTCATGTAGATACCTTGGGCTTTCGCCCACTATCAGGAAGCAAACGGTGGCGCAATTCCAAGATTTGATTGATCAGCTGGCCGTGTGCTTAACGAGCTTGAAAGCAGCGTCACTACCTAAGAGTAGCCGCCTACTGTTAGTCCAATCCGTCTTGTGCGCCATCCTGGTTCTCTCGGTGCTCGCCATGGATTTACCGCCGAAGATGATCACAGCTCTAATCAAGATCTGCAGAGGGTTCCTCCGGAGTGGGAAGGCGGAAGCTGCGGGTGGTAAATGTGCCATCGCGTGGGATGTGCTATGTCGGCCTAAATGGGCAGGAGTAGTCGGTGTGCCAAACTAGATATGGATGAGAGCTCTTTTACGGTACAATTTACTAGTACCTCATAGCAGTAGTATTAGACCAAGTCAACCATGGGCATTTTAGGAAACTCACATTAGGATATTTAAATTATTTTTTAGTTATGTCTCTCACGTAATCAAGAGAAACAATGATAGACTCCTCAAGAAAAGAAAATAGCAATTGGCCGTGGTTCCACAGTCCATCTTCCTCTTGCTTAGTTTGTTCAGACTGATTCTTTCGTTCTCTCTGATTTGCTTAAGATGCCATTGCATGGCCACGTCGCCGCTGGGGGGTGAGGCCACTCTAATGGCATGAAGACCTATATCACCAATCTTGACAAAGTAAGTGCTCGGGAAGTCGCTGCCCGTGCTGAGGACAACGCCGGCAGCCGCCGTCCGTCTCCCCGCCGCAAGGCCTCGAGGTCGTCGATGTGTATTAGCCATAGCTCCTACGGGGTTATGCAGCAGGACTCGGGATGGCAACGGGGACGAAACCCATCGGGTTTTGCCTTTCCAAACCCATCCCCACGAGAAAATCGTAAACCCGTCCCCGTCCCATCACCATGCGCGGGGCTAGTTTTCCACCCGTCCCCTAAACCCACCGGGTTACGGGGAACCCACGAGAAAATCAAAATATTTAATTAAACATAGTGGGGACAAAGAATAACATTTCAGCAACAAAACAAGCACATTTCAGCAGCATAACTTGAGAAAATTTCAACAAAAAAGTATAGTACTCCCTCCGTCCGGAAATACTTGTCATCAAAATGAATAAAAGGGGATGTATCTAGATGTATTTTAGTTCTACAGACATCCCTTTTTGTTCATTTTGATGACAAGTATTTTCGGACGGAGGGAGTAGATGGTTCAACAGCTATATAGAGTGTCGGCGGAGGGAGGCGTGGAGGGAGGAGGCTCGCCGGCGCAGATCGTGGTCGACGGCTCTTGCAAGATGGGATACTGTGGCCACCCAGCGAGTGGTTGGTTTGGCCTCGACGCTTGGGTTGGGTTGGGTCAGATCAGTTCTTGGTAAAACAAATGTAATTTCACGGGTATTGCCGGGTTTCGGGTTCGGGGACTACCAAAACGGGTGTAAACCCACGAAACGTGTCGGGTTGTATAATGTGCCCAACAATAGCCCCGCGGGGATGAAAAGATGCCCATCCCCGTTCCCTAATAGGGTAAAAACCCACGGGGATGCCCCGTTGCCATCTTGAAGCAGGACGCCTTCTCTGTCCTGTCGCCGTTTTCGTGGAGCTCTGCCTTGATTTCATCTAGCGCAGTCAAGAACCGCCGTGGCCGGACTTTGCGGCAGCCGGCAGGTGCAGAGACGTAAACTAATTTGCCGTTTGGATTAGGAGTGAAAGGAATTAAGAAGAATCATGGGCCCAGCCTAAGCGTATCTGAATCGCCCAATTTGATCCAATTTGATCGTATCTGCTTTTGTTCCTGTTTTGCCCTTTTAGCCAAAAATACTACTCGTTTTGCCTCATAGTATTGATGAATCTAGGCCTTTAGATCGATATTATAAATGGCTCATATTTATTTGTCCCTACCGTAAAAACCCTCATGGATGAACGTGGCCCTTCAAGCTAACTGGTTATGGCTTCAACGGGCAGATCGATCTAGGCCCTGGGCTGAGTTCAGATTCTCTGTTCCTGATGAGGCGAGGGGACTTTTCCATGTAGCAACGAGAACGTTGGTGGGGCGGACACACATCACTCTTGTACGAAAATTGATGGTTGAATGGATATCGGTTGCAAGAAATTGCACCCCTACGAAAACTAGACTTTCTCAATTTAGAGATTTATAAGAGCAGAAGAAAAAAAAAGGGGAAAAATCCACCATCTCCCCAAAGGAGATGTGACAATCATGAAGAGAAAATTGCCTACCTTGCAAAGGTATCTCGGCGGGATCAAATATATGACGAAATTGCCAGACATGGTGAGTGTCCTTGATCAGCAAAAAGAGTATATAGCTCTTCGGGAATGTGCCATTTTGGGGATTCCCACTATTTCTTTAGTTGATACAAATTGCGACCCGGATCTCGTGAATATATCGATTCCAGCCAACTATGACACTATGACTTCAAGTCGATTGATTCTTAACAAATTAGTATTTTCAATTTGCGAGGGCCGTTCTCTCTATATAAGTTGGTATACGGGCGAGTGGCCAACCGGACAAAGATTTCCTGAATTGTGTTCGATGCCCTGTCTCTTAATACATGGGCTCGTGGCATTGGTCCCACCATGGACGCAACCATACTGCTCCAATTCCGGGACCTATGTCCGCAGGTGACACCAGTGCGATTGGAGACGCACCGTCCTGACCAAATCACCAGGTCCCGGGAGAGGGGTGGCCTCTTCTCTGCACGATCAACACACACAGCTCACTTTGCAACTTTTGAGGCCTCCCCCGCCGGCACCTTTCACATGGTCTTCACCAACACCTCTATGATGTCAATCCTTTGCATGGTTAGGCTTGAAGGATCAATGCTAGATGTCCGATAGGCTGGCAAGACGGGGAGTACACTAAGACACTTTTTGTTGAAAAAGAGGAAAGCCGACACAAAGACACTTGCAGATTATGTGATCAAGAGGAGAAAACGATCAACCACATTCTAATTGAGTGCGTCTTCGCTAGGGAGGTTTGGACCAAGGTGTGCCAGGCCCTGGGTACGATAGTTGACGCACCCTCGATGGGTGAGAAACTACAAGAGTGGTTCAGGAGACTAGCTCTCTCTGGCCGCCACGGCAAGACAATTCGTTCCATACATTTGCTTGTCATGTGGGAGTTGTGGAAACAAAGAAACTCCATAGTGTTTGAGGGCATGACTCCGGGCACCCTAGATTGCCGCCGCCGCTCCCCTTTCTCGCCTTCCTTCTCCCTCGCCACCGCCAGGGGACGCCGCCGGGCAAAGCCCGCGCATGCGTCGGCGGTGGCGGGGCTCCCTCCCCCCTCGCGAGGATCCTGGGCGGCGCGGGACGGCCGGCCCTCGGGGCAGCGCTCGGCTCAGCGGCAGGTCGGGCTGCCGGCGGATCTGGGCGGGGCTCCCCTGCTTGGCGGCGCTAGCGGCGGCGTGGTCTGCGCGGGGCGGCGAGCGCGGGGGCTCCTCCTCATCCCGATCTGATGGCGCCGCGGTGGCGCCGGCGCTCGGGCGTGCGGCGGGGTCCGCGAGGGTGGTCGGCGCGCGTCTTCCTCCCCGATCTGATGACTCCACGGTGGCGCCCGTGCTTGGGCGGTTGGATTCGGCAAGCGGTGGCGGACGCTGGGCTCTCAGCGGCGCTCCGGCGTGTGCAGGCGTTGGCGGTCCCTGTGCACGGTCGGCGGCTCCGTCTCTGACCCGGATGGTGCGGGGGATGGCAGCGGCCGGGCGTGGCCGGCAATCTGGATGCGGTGGTGCCGGCGGTTCGCTGATCTGTCGGTACTCCAGGGTCTGCCTGGTGGTGCTGGTGGTGACGGCGGCCCGGGCACGAGAGTTGGATCCCTTCGAACTGATCTGGGTGAAAACTTGCCTTCTTGAAGGCATCGCCGTGGAGAAGTTCAAGGCCACTCTCTGCTACCTCCGGGGGAAAACCCCAGATCGGATGACGGCGACGCTCTGGTGTCGTTTCTCCCTTGGGGGCGTCATTCTTGGAGGTACACACGTGATCGAGGGACCAGGGGACGAATTCTTTGGTGGAGCGGTGCTGCATCCTACACACGGATGGCGACGGATGTTGATGGCGTGGCGTAGTGCAGATTCGGAGTTCGGTGTGGGTGGATGGAATCGCGCAGGAGGACGACGCTGTCGGGCGTCGTGGTGACGTCGATGGCAGAGAGACCTGGCACGGTACATGCAACAGTACAGCTCTGAAGATGGATTGGTGGCAGGTGGCTGCGGCGGTCTCATACCCGGCAGGCGTCCTGGTTGAGGAGTGCGCCGGACTGGTAGGTGCCCCATACCTGGCAGGCTTCCTGGTTGGGACCTCAGGTCTTAAATGTTTAGGTTTGGCCGCGATGTCTGTTTGACATTAGGCTCAGACTATCTGCGCCCCTTCATCCATTGGATAGGTGTAGCGACAGTTGTTGCTTAGATGGTGGCTTTAATCTTGTGATTGTATGGTTTTGTAAGGTCTTATGAGAATAATTAATAAAGTGGTCGTATGCATCGCCCAGATGCACAGGCCGGGGTCATCCATCCTCCTTTTATAAAAAAATGACTCCACGCACCCAACATGTTCTTCACCGTGTGGACAATGAGAGTTAGATTTGCGGTGACCTAGAAGCCTTCTCAGTGGCATTGAATATGTGGGTTGATGGCGAATAGTCTGTATTGGGTGGCGCGTGGTGGTTTCGGTGCTAGCTTGTATGCCGTGTAATGAATTGTGGATGGGGCTTCTTTCCCCTCTTCTCCTTTTATATATGATACACACACTCATGCATATTTGAGAAGAAAAAAAGATGTTCTTATTGTTCTTCCTCCTTTAGTAATTTTTATAGTAATTTTTTGTTTCAAGCACTATCCGCATGTGCTTCCTTATTTACTGTTGATGTTTCTATATTGCATTACTGCACCTTATTCCAACAATACGTTTTTGTTTCCAATACAATTCCAATGATGTTACGATACATTGAGAATGAGTGTGCTTTTGATTGTACGAGACGTCGATTAAAATATCAGCTATTGAATTAGGTTTCTAATACATTGTGTGCCGGATATTCATTGGTACATATATTCAGTGTGAGCCAAGTTTTTGACTGCTGCTGGGTGTGAATTTGTTCTGCCCATTGTGTATTTTATCACTAAAGCATCAGCCAGTTTAGTTCTTCAGGCAGTTTTTAGATCACACGAACTTGCATAGATATGCTGGCTGTAATCTTTTACTTAATCTCTGTTTTTAAATTCATATGCTTCTGGTTAAAAGAGCTATGTTGAGACAATGGTTTTTTCATGCTTTCTAAAATGGAGCTTCCATTAGTTAGTAATACTCATGCTTCTACTATCAAGATAAATTGCTTCTACAGTTCCACATTTTTGTTGGTGAATTAGGCATGTAGGTAGTGCTGGTAGTCATCGTTAGGTGGTCTACGGATCTGAATGTAATTTTTATTATTTCTATTTTTTGTTGTACTGACACGATTGAAGATGAATAGATAGAATTTTTTTCGCAAAAAAGTATGATGACACGAAGTAAATGATATATTGTCTTCACCCTGCATTCAAAGGACAACTACGCACTCACATTTTTATCCCTAGTGAAAACAACACAATAGAAGTATTTTTTTACTTTCTGTCACTATGGTAGATTGCTTGCAAGATTGAACCCAACGATCATACACAACTTCCTTGCCACCACACGACCAAAGGATGCAACCACCATCGCCACCATGACGCTTGCCGAAGAGCCAAAACAGGCGAACCTCCACTCGGGACCGCCGTCCAAGCCCCAACCTCATCCCCGCACATCGTCACCAACAACCAGAACACGCACATCACCCACTGGCAATGGGGGGAACGATCCCTCCTTTCCAACCGCATGGTGCACCCCACCGACCCCATCATGCACCGTGTGCAAGGGCGGACACCACAACGGTGAATGACCACGAGGTGAGGGCCATGGTAGGCGGTCAGCCATGGGCAGGTCCGGCCAGAAGCTAGACCCTACCGGAACTCCAAGACCCTGCCTGGATTTGGATCCAAGTCGGTGCCAACCCAGACAAGGCCAGCAGCCCCTGGTCGGGGATGACGCATGACCAACCATGGATGCCGCATGGGAAGGCCATTTCTGGCCACCTTTAGCCGGATATGAGAAGGAATTCCCCAGGTGTTGCCGGAGGAGGCCTCGATCGATGTTGGAGATGCTCATGCGAGGGAGAGGAGAACCACGGGAGGAGGAGAAGAAGCTTAGGGCGCCACCAACTGTCAAATACACCAGAGAGGGCCTACGAGTGGTGGCATGCATGGGAGCCGATGTGGCATGCAGGAGGAAGCAAGGCCATGGGCCACGAGCTCCATTGCCCAAGGAACCATGGGGAACAATGTAGAAGGACCCTCGCCGCCACTGGAGGATGCTGGCGGGGATGGAGTGGAGGGAGGAACGTGGCGCGAGGGATTGGGGTTCTCCTCCGAGTCGCTTGGGCGTGGTAACGCGGGGTGTAATGGGGGCAATTCGTGAAGAAAAGGATTATAACTTCAAACATTTTGAATATCCTGTTTGAGTTGCTTACTCGAATAGGTAAGAACTAATATCGTTGGTAGAGACACACCTTTTAATGGCCAACTATCAGGCCGTTGATTCATCTTCACAAGGTCATCGAAGAAGACGCAAAAGTAAGCAGTGTCCGTGCCGGAAATTGCGGTGAGGCGATCCCTGAAATTGCGGTGCCCCTATCGGGGCGACGGTGAGGCGATCCCTGATCGCGATTGAAGAGATCCTGCCGGCGGCAAGATCCCGAGCTTGTGACGAGCATACACCACCACGGGACAAAGGGCCTGCGCTCTCAAAGGAAGCAGATCCACTGGGCCTGCGGGACGTATGGATCCAGACAAGGAAGGAGATAAAAAGGCTTGCAATTGAGAGGAAGGAGAAAATCAGATCTCAAAAGGAATCGGGAGAGAAGGGCAAATTCCCTACCGGAGATACCCTAGAGAAATTTAGGGAAAGGGTGACTGCAATGAGGGAGGATCTGAAATATGGGCTAGGTAGAAAGAATCATGGGGCAAGATCTCCAGAGAGGGAGGAGCGCTCGATGGATGAGCCGCCTGACAAGGGAGGCGGGGAGCGGGATCATGGGAAAAAGGAAAGAGATAGCCGGGTGATCATAGGATCTGGAGCATCCCTGGAAATCCCAGCCGAGACGGAACCGATTGCGCCTGCAAAGAGTTTAAAAGGATCATCCCCAAGAGGGCTGTTACCTCACCTCACAATACCTGAAGTACACACTCCCCACCGACCACCAATGGAAAATCAAGACAACCAGAAGAACAAGGGTACCATGGCGGAAGGGGACGACGCCACCCGATCCGGAGACGGGCGGAACATCTCGAGGGTACTCCTTCGCGGGGACTCATCCCGGGGCCAATCTGACAGGGCGCAGCTGAGGAGGCTGAGCGCCGGTGGTGACATTGTTGCCCCAAGGTTCCCTGTTAGCCTCGGACACAGGGTCGATGATGTGGTCGAGCTTGACCTAACCAGAGAGCGGGCGGCAATGAGGACGCGATGGATCGCTGTGGGGCTCTTCTTCTCGCCTCTACCTTACAGCAACGAGGGCCTCTTCGGCAAGCTCAAGAGCAAGTGGGGGCTGCGTGGCCGCCTCAACTACACGCCCCTCAAAAACAACCGCTTCCTGCTGGAGTTCGAGCGGGAGGGGGACCGTCATTTCATCCTCGACAACGGCCCTTGGACGCACAAGGGCGACGCCTTCCTGATGGTAAAGGTGGACGGAAGCGCGAGACCAGGTGATGTAGAGGTCGCCCACATGCCCATCTGGGTGCGTATCCATGATGTCCCCCCAATCATGCTGGATGAAGAGGTGGCATGGAAACTCGGTGCCAAACTAGGTGAGGTCATGGAAGTGGATACGGATATTCACGGCCATTTGTGGGGTGATTTCATAAGAGTTCGTGTTAATCATGATGTGGATGAACCTCTCTGTAGCAGCATTACCTCCCATGATAGGCCAAAAAATGAGTTGTTTTTCTTAGAGGTGAAGTACGAGAGAGTGCCAAGGTTCTGTGGTTTCTGTGGTTTCCTTGGGCATGGCCAACGCGACTGTAAGTTGCCGGTGGACCTCCAAGAGATGAGGTACACGGCAACAATGCGCGCCTCCCCGTTCAAAAAAAGCAGCAGTAGGGGTGGGTATGTTGCCCCAGTTGCCAGTAGTGCTCGTCGTCTCCTCAGCTTTGGAAAGGAGGCGCATCAAGGGAGCAGCTCCAGCTGGACCAGGGCTGAGCATGAGATGATACCGGAGGTGGTACTGGCGAACCCACTGGTCCAGGCTGCGATCAAGGCTGTCAGTGCCTTAAAGGTGTCTGACAGTAAAAGCCCCACAAATATACCGTCACTCCGAGATGCATCTGCCCCAACAACAGCCGCTGGGGGTGGCGACTTTGGGATGGAAACGGGGCGGGTGACCCAAGGCCTGGCTCCGACCGAAACTCCTGAACCCAAGGTCTACCAACAAGGCAAAACAGTCTTCTCTTATGATGAGGGAGGGGAAAATGTGGGCAAACACATGCTGAATCCTGCTGCCGAACTAGTGGCACCCAGCGCCAAGTCTGTCGCACATGAGGTGGTGCCCGCTGTCGAGACTACTGTCCTGGGCGGGGTGCTGGATGCAGGCGCCGTTGCTGGTGAGGACCCGGCATTCCCACCAGGCTTCGGGCCAACTCCCTGTTTCACCAACCCGCTGGCGGTGTACGTGTCTAATGATTCAATGACGGCTACACCTGCTGGGACAGGCGAGAATGCTGGTTTGCCTCCAAAAAAGAGGAGTCTGAAGATGGACAGGGGCGGCAAGGAAGTGTCAGTACAGGGGATCTCGGTGCTGGGCAAGAGAGGAGGTCATGAAGAGGAAGGGGAAAAGGATACAGAGGTCCTGGAGGGCAGGTGAGAACACAGAGCAGTACAAAAAGGTTTGCGGTGCTAGTAAGGATGAGGCAGAGGAAGAGGATGGTGGTCTGATGGACAAGCAGGAAGCGATCGGGCCAGGGGCTCCCGGCAAACTGGTGGGTGCTAAGGATGGCGCCCACCAGGAGCCATGACGGTGTTAGCTTGGAACTGTCGAGGTCTCGGGCAGCCTCGTACAATTCAGGAACTTGTGTGCCTTGTGCACACATACAAGCCCAAGCTCGTCTTCCTGTCTGAAACGCGGCAGAATAATAAGTATGTTAAGGATCTCACGTGGAGGCTAGGCCTTCGCCATTGTATCACGCAACCCGGCACGGGAAAAGGTGCCGGTATTGCCCTCTTCTATGATGAGAGTGTCGAAATAAAAAAGATTGCCGCAGGGGCGAGGTATATTGATGTGTTGGTCCGGCTGAACCCCAATGGCCTCCAATGGCGGGGTACTTTTGTGTATGGTGAGCCTAAACCACATGAACGACATCATATGTGGACGTTGTTAAGGAGAATAAAGGACACGAGCGATCTTCCGTGGTTGATGATGGGTGATTTTAACGAGGCTATGTGGCAAGCGGAACACTTCTCAGCCGCTATAAGATCAGAGAGTAATATGGAAAATTTTCGCAAAGTTCTCTCGGACTGTAACCTGTTTGACTTAGGCTTCAGAGGGCCGAGGTGGACCTATAATAACAAGCAGAGCGGAAGGGGCAATGTAAGAGCTCGCTTGGATAGATTTGTTGCATCGCCCGAGTGGTCGGATTACTTCAAAAATGCCTCAGTTGAACACATATGCTCTTCAAGATCGGACCACCTCCCCATCCTCCTCCGAGTGGGAAGCAGGAAAGAATGGAGGCTGGTTGATGAAAAGAGTAAAAGCATTTTCAGATACGAGCAGATGTGGGAGAGGGTGGAGACGTTGAAGAACACAATAGAGCACACTTGGCAAAGGAATGGACCAGCAGGAAACTTACAAGATGTGAGTGTAAAGCTGCAGCACATGCAAACAACTTTGAGAGGATGGGCAGAGCGAGATTTTGGATCAGTACTAAGAAGGACAGCAGAGATACGAAAAAAGTTGAGCAGATTATGGAACCTACCACCCACAGATCGAGTGAAAAAGGAAGAAAATAATCTAGCGGGGGAGCTGGACGAGTTACTCCTAAGAGAGGAACTCATGTGGAGGCAAAGATCACGAGCAACATACATTAGGGAGGGGGACAAAAACAGCAAATGGTTCCAACAGAGAGCAACTTGGAGGAAAAAGAAAAACACCATCATGAAACTAAAAGATGATCATGGCGCCTGGGTAGAAGATGTGAGTAAGGTCCAGGAGATGACAACGACTTTTTTCAAGAATCTGTATGAAGAAGAGAAAGATGTCGACCCAACAGAAATCCTGAATCTTATTGGAGAGCGTGTTAATAGGCACATGAACGAGGAGCTGACAAAACCTTTCTCTGTTGTGGAAATCGGTGATGCTTTATTCCAGATTGGCCCCCTCAAAGCCCCGGGACCTGACGGCTTCCCGGCCCGGTTTTTCCAAAGAAATTGGGAGGTGCTGAAAGGGGATATAGTGAAAGGTGTCCTGGAGTTCTTTGAAAAGGGAGTACTCCCGGAAGGAATAAATGACACAGTGATCGTCCTCATCCCAAAAGGAAATGACCCACAGTCCCTGAAAGATTACAGACCTATAAGCCTCTGTAATGTCATTTACAAAGTGGTCTCGAAGTGCCTTGTGAATCGACTACGCCCCATACTGGACGAGATCATTTCTGAGACCCAAAGTGCCTTCATACCGGGAAGAATGATAACGGATAATGCCATTATCGCGTTCGAATGTTTCCACAAAATCCAACACAGCAAGAACGCAAGAGATAACTACTGTGCGTATAAACTTGATCTTGCAAAAGCCTACGATAGAGTGGACTGGAGGTTCCTGGAAGGAGTGCTGAGAAAGTTTGGATTTAGCAACAAATGGACAGGGTGGGTGATGCAGTGTGTTCGTTCAGTAAGGTACTCAGTTAGATGCAATGGAATTTTACTTGAACCATTTAGACCAACCCGCGGGCTGAGGCAAGGAGATCCGCTCAGCCCATACCTCTTTCTCTTTATTGCGGATGGCCTAGTGCATCTGTTGAAGAAGGAAATTGCAGAGAACAATTTGTCCCCCATCAAAATTGCCAGAAACAGCCCGGGTATCTCTAACCTCTTGTTCGCAGACGATAGTTTGATTTTCTTCAAGGCCGAGCCTAGGCAAGCTGAGACTATAAAGAGTGTCTTAACAAAGTTCCAGAAATGCACGGGGCAGCTGCTAAGTGCAAGTAAATGCTCGATTCTCTTTAGTGAAGTATGCCCTTCAGCAACCAGAGAGGAAATTAAAAGAATACTGGGCGTGACTTCCGATACTTTTGAGAGCAAGTATTTAGGTCTACCAACACCAGAGGGAAGAATGAAAGATGATCAATTCCAGCCAATCATGGATAGATTCCGGAAAAGATGCAGTGATTGGTCAGAGAAATTCATGTCCTTTGCGGCAAAGGAGGTACACGTAAAGTCAGTAGTCCAGGCCCTCCCAACTTTTGTCATGAGTGTCTTCATGCTCTCCAAAGGTTTTTGCGACAAGTATGAAAGATTGATTAGAGATTTCTGGTGGGGAGATGAAGATGGACACCGAAAGGTGCATTGGATGTCGTGGGAGCGGATGATAAAGCCAAAAAGAGCGGGAGGTATCGGATTCAGAGATATGCACCTTTTCAACCAAGCACTGCTAGCCAAACAGGGGTGGAGATTAATTCAAAACCCAAACAGCCTGTGTGCAAGGGTACTTAAGTCTAAATATTACCCAAACGGTAACCTACTGGACACGGTGTTTGCATCTGATGCGTCCCCCGTCTGGAGAGCCATCGAGTTTGGACTTGAACTCTTGAAAAAGGGGATCATCTGGAGGGTTGGAGATGGGAAGGACATACAAATCCAGCGAGACCAATGGATCCCGAGACGGGAGGGACTGAAAACTGCATCTTTCATTCGAAATTCGAGGATCAGATGGGTAAACCAGCTAATGCTCCCCGACAAAAAAGAGTGGAATGAGGCCTTAATTAGACAACTCTTTTTCCCTTTCGATGCTGACGAAATCTGTAAACTGAACATCCCGGTTTCGGAGGTGAATGACCGCATTGCTTGGCACTATGAAAATAATGGAGTCTTCTCGGTAAGGAGTGCATACAAACTTGCTGCAGCAAGCTTGCCCCAGATGACCCAAAGCCCTTCGAGCTCTAATAGAGAACCAAATGACAGGAGCATATGGGATCTTATATGGAAGTCAAAGGTCCCCGGAAAAGTGAGAATCTTCAGTTGGAGAGTGGCAACAAGCACACTAGCCACTAAGGAAAATAAGTGGAAAAGAACCATTGACTTGGATGGTACCTGCAATATTTGTGGAAATGCAATTGAGGATGAACATCATGCAGTAGTTATGTGTACAAAGAGCAGAGCACTTAGAAACGCCATGAGGGGTGTGTGGAATCTACCTCCTGAAAACAAGTTTGTGTACACCGGGGACGACTGGCTGCAAACGATGCTGGACACTGAAAACGAAGAAGGGCGTGCTAAAATACTGCTGTTACTCTGGAGGAGCTGGCATCTTAGGGAAGACTGTCTGAGGAATAACGGCAGGGAAACAATCAGCAGCTCGGTGCAATTTCTGCAAAAATACTATGAAGAACTAAGAAATACAGCAGATACCAGCGATGGGTTTGACGGCAAGGAAAAAATGTCAACTGATAGATTGCGGGACAGTACCGCCGAGAGTCATGCCGCAAAGTGGACGCCTCCAGTAAGAGATGTGGCAAAAATCAACACTGATGCTGCGTTTCTTAAGGAAACTGGAGATAGCTCAGCGGGTTCTGTCGGAAGGGACTATCGTGGATATGTATTTCTGTCTGTCTGCAAAAAGCTTCCGTGCTGCCAAAGTGCTGAAGAGGCGGAGGCCCGAGCAGCGCTCGTTGGATTACAGACTATGGCGGGCTATTTTAATGGCCAGATAATCTTGGAGATGGACAACCAGGCCATAGTGAAGGAATTGGTGTCCCAATCCCCATCGCGGTCACCTCATTATGGCCTAATCATGGACATAAAAAAGGTAATGGCTGGCTTTGCTGGGTGCAGCGTTCGGTATGTGCAGAGGAGTAGCAACTCTTTGGCCCATGGCCTAGCTGCTTTGACTAGGAGCGCAGGAGAGCAGATGCTGATCGCAAACGTCCCAAGTAGCCTTCGACAGCTGATGCTATCTGAATGTACTCCACTATCTGAGTAGTTTTGATCTACTCCAGTTCTCAAAAAAAAAAAAGAAGAAGAAGACGCAAAAGAGTCTCCAGATAAATAAGAGGAACACAAGAGTCAGTTGGCACCACCACCCAGGGCCGGCTTTGGCCCAGGGCAGCAAGGGCGACGGCCTGGGGCCCGGCCAAAATGGGGGCCCATATCTGGTACACAATACACATAGTATAGTGGAGGAAATTAAGAAAGGGTCCAACTATCGCGCAGCCAGCCCAGGCGTCCAACAAGTACGCAGCCACCGAGCCAGACACGGAAGAAGTAAGGTCCAGATTCTGGACATTTGGCATTTCGTTTTCTCTCGAGTGAATCATGCATGGAGGCCGTCGGTTATCACCTCGCCCAGCCATCCATTCACCCTGACTCAAATCCCAGTTCTGTAATCACGCACGACCACAGAGAGAGTTGGAGAAGGATGCAGGGAGCGACCAAGTCAGCAAGAAAATGGGGAAAGATCAAGATCAACACGTAATTCTCACATATAAAAAAACTCTACGAGACTCTCCTCGGTAGGTAATTCTCACACAAGAAACTCCACAAGACTCTGCTGGGAGACTCAGTTTTTTCGTGTTCTCATTCTAAAAATCTCAATCTAGTGTCTAATTTTATGGTTTAGAACACAGGCAACAAAAAATATCAGACATTTTGATTCTAATGAAAAATTACCAGTTTTTATGACTTTATAATAATTTTATCCATTAATGTATCAAATCCTCTCTTTTTTGCGTGGGCCCATTGGTGGAGTTCGCCCTGGGCCTTTGAAATCCGAGAGCCGGCCCTGCCACCACCGCGGTCGCTAGCATCAACACGGGTCCAACCGTCGCTGATAATCCACATGATCAATAATCACTGGTCTGCAGAACCAAACAAAATCATCACAGACTATCGTAAGATATAACCGAACCAAATATATCGTTGTCCTCGCGATCAAGTCATCATTCGATTAACAAGCTAATGGAAACCAAAAATTATACTTCCACTTTTGATCCATGGGTTTGACCACCGGTGCCTAGCTAGGATCCACCAAAGACGAGCGAAACCAACAAACGCAAGTGACAAAATTGTTCAAACAAAAAAAATGACGCAATCGACAAAAAGAATTTTTTGATAGCTTTATTATGTTGGTGCAGTTCGATTAAACAAGTATGGACGGTCACTTGTTGCCGTCGGCCAATTCGCTGGCAAAAACAAGAGAAGCTCTCCACACTGAAGAGTCCTAATGCTTCTGTCTGCAGTGACTCAATGGCCTCGAAACCCGCGTCTCCGCGGGTTTTTACCCTGTTAGGGGACGGGGATGGGCGTCTTTTCATCCTCACGGGGCCGTCGTTAGGTACATTATACAACCCGATACGTTTCATGGGTTTGCACCCGTTTCGGTAGTCCCCGAAACCCGGCACACCCGGCAAAATACTTTATTTTACCAAGCAGTGATCCGGCTTGGAGATGGGAAAGATGTTATGACGATTCCTAATTTAAAGTGATTTGTGAACTATGAATTAAAACTTATGTGTCGGACCATTTCGTCTCATTTGTGCTGAAATCTGATTATCTATGTTGCTGAAATGTGGTATCTTATTGTGCTGAAAAATGCTCCTTGTAGCTGTTGTTATTGCTCTTTTTGCTCAAATTATGCTGCTGAAATACATTTCTATAGCTATTGAACCATCTACTATTGTTTCGTGTTAAAATTTTCTCAAGTTATGCAGCTGAAATATGCTCATTTTGTTGTCAAAATATTATTCTTTGTTGGTTCTATGTTTCCTTATATGTCGATTTCCCCGTGGGTTTAGAAAACCCGATGGGTTGAGGGGACGGGCGAAAACTAGCCCCGCACACGGTGACAGGGACGGGGACGGGTTTACGATTTTTTCGTGGGGATGGGTTTGGGAAGACAAAACTCGATGGGTTTCATCCCAGTTGCCATCTTGAGCAGTGACCCATATGGCCACATCCACCGCTTCACGTAAGGCCCGTCCAGCTCCCATTGATGGAGCCCTCGGAGAGTAGCCCCGCGGTCACCACTATTGGCTCCCTCAAGGACGACAACATCGAGCACATCCTGCTCCGCCTCCCGTCGCAGGCCTCCCTCGCTCGAGCCGCACTCGCATCACGCCGCTGGCGCGGCATCGCCTCAAGCCCACCCTACCTCCGGCGCTTCTTCCGCGAGCTGCACGCCTGGCCGCCCGTCCTCGACCTCTTCGTCATCCAGACGGACCTCGACCAGCTCACCATCTTCCACCCCGCGGCTCCCGTCCTGTCCGATCCAGATCTCGCAGCCGCTGCGCGCGGGGACGACTTCCTGCTCACCCGTCTCGAGCACGATCCGGCGTGGCGCCTCCGTGACTTCCTCAACGGCCGCCTCCTCCTCTGCAGAGGCGACTCGCTCTCTCCGTCTAGGAAATCGGCCCTAGGAATTGGGATTCAGACTCAAGTCGCCTAGGCGTGGCAACACAGGAGGGAGTGAGGGCAATTCGTGAAGAAAAGGATTATAACTTCACACATTTTGAATATCTTGTTTGAGTTGCTTATTCGAATAGGTAATAACTACTTCGTTGGTAGAGACATACCTTTCAATGGCCAACTTATCAGACCATTGATTCATATCCACAATATCATCGAAGAGGACACAAAAGAGTCTCGAGATGAAGTACACGCGAGTTACTTGACACCACCATCGCGGTCACTAGCATCAACACGGGCCCCACCTCGCTGATAATCGACACATGATCAATAATCATAGTTCCGCAGAACCAAACAAAATCATCACGGACTATTGTAAGATATTACTTCCTCCGTACTAGTGTCAAGCACGCCCATATATTATGGGACGGAGGAACCGAGGAAGTATAACCAAACCAAATCAATATCTTTGTTCTGCAATCGTGTCATCATTGGATTAACATATGAACTTGTTGACGTGTTAGCTAATAGAAACAAACAATTATACTTCAACTTTTTTTTGAAACGCAGTATAGACGCAAGCGCTTATATAAATGTGCATACACTCACTCCTATGAATGCATACACTCCCACCCTACCCTATGAGCACCTCCAAGAGACTGAACCAACATATCATCTTGAGATTTTACAAACTCATCAAAAATGAGGGAAACTAACAAATGCAAGTGACACACGATTAAATAAGTATGGACGGCCCGCTTGTTGTCATCGGCCGATTCGCCGGCAAAAACAAGAGAAGCTACCACACGGAAGAGTTCTTATGCCTCTGCACTGACCCACATGGCCAGTTCCACCGCCGGCGGATCCTCGGCTGCTCCGCCACGCCACGCTCCACGTACGACCCTCCAGCTCCTGCTGATGGAGCCGTCGGAGACTAGCCCTGCGGTCACCACCCTTGACTCCCTCAAGGACGACAACATCGAGGACATCCTGCTCCGCCTCCCGTCGCCGGCCTCCCTCGCTCGAGCCGCGCTCGCGTCACGCCGCTGGAGCAGCATCGCCTCAAGCCCCCCATTCCTCCGGCGCTTCCGCGAGCTCCACCCCTGGTCGCCCGTCCTCGGCATCTTCGTCACCCAGGCAGACCTCGACCAGCTCCCCATCTTCCACCCCGCGGCCGCCGTCCGGTCCGACCCAGACCTCGCGGCCGCCGCGCGCGGGGGCGACTTCCTGCTCACCCGCCTCGAGCACGATCCGGCGTGGCGCCTCCGGGACTTCCTCAACGGCCGCCTCCTCCTCTGCAGAGGCGACTCCCTCTCCGTCTACGACCCCGTCTCCGTCTCCCACCGGCACGTCGCCGTGCCCCGTCCACGTAACGAAGCCCTCCCCGAGCCCGAGTTAATATCGGACTGCTTGCTCGATGGCCATGGAGATGGAGAAGGTGGCGCGCCGTGCTGCTTCCGCGTGGTCACCGTGCAGCGAGAGCGAGACGGCCAAAGGATGCGAGCCATGGAGTACGGCTCCTGTACGGCAGGGTGGCGCATCCACCCGTGGGTGGACGTGGACGGCATCGGCATCGGCATGGACGTGCCCGCGAAGCGCATGCGGCGGCCGATGCACGCTGCCGCAGCCGGCCTCATCTTTTGGAGATATGACATGAATTCCTCGCTCTTGCTCGACACCAGCACCATGGCATTCTCAATCGTCCCCCTCCCAGCTCCACATCCACGAGTATACGCCATTGGAGACACCGATGCCGGTGCGTGTTGCCTTTTGAATATCGTCGGCGCAACCATGTTGCAAGTGTGGCTGCTCAAGAAGAAGCGTGGTGGTGGGCGTGCGTGGGAGTTGGAGAAGCAAAACCAAATAGGAGAGCTTGCTAGCTTGAACCGGAGGTTTTCCGTCCATATGGTGTCTGCCGGACTAGCAACTGTTTACTGTGTGAGTAGCAAGTATTCTCATATCGTCATTGATCTCAAGGACCTGAGCCTCAAGGACAAGTTTCGATGTCATCGTTGCATGGCTTTCCCTTTCCAAATGCCATGGCCACCTGCTGGGTTGGTGCCTACTGCTACGTGTGAGAGATCAACACCTCAACTGTATGCTAGCCGAGGTATGACTATGAGTGAATTTGCACTTTCTTTGCTTGTTACCTGTTGCAGACAACTGATTACCATATCCATGACTACCACCAGAAAGTCTTGGCCCAACATGACATGAAAATTTGAAGAAACTGAATTATAAGGTTAATTATAACTACTCCCTCCATTCCTAAATATAAGGCTCTGTACAAAATTTCAATATGGACTACATGCGGAGCAAAATGAGTGAATCTATACTAAAAATACGTCTATATATACATCCGTATATAATCCGTATTGAAATCTTAAAAAAAAGTTTTTATATTTAGAAACGGAGGGAGTAATAACTTCAGTGCTTCCCTATCATACCACCATTTGGCACTGGTAACTGTCGTGATGGACTGAATCTTTTTTTTATACCGGTTGAATTGTGAGTTAAAATGTGTGTGTGTGTTTACCACTTTATCTTACCATTTACAGATGCTGCAAGTCAACATGAAGCACCTTCCTCTAGTAGAAAGCGAACAAGCAATGATGAAATGGCAAGTGGTAAAGAAACAATGGAGCCATGTATCTCCATAGCTTCTTTCAAGAATGAACCGCCGGAGAAGAAATTTTGCTATGAGATTGGTCCACCGTCTTGAATAAAGAAGGTGATCATCACTTTCACATTTCAACATCTTGCGAGCAAAATATTCTCGGTAACCTACACGAACATGTCATTGCACACACATTGCTCAACTAGCTAGAAGATACATCATCTGTTCTTCTTTTCTCTTTTGCCGTACTCATGATGTTTTGTTACTCTGATATTAACAGCAATACTTGGTGTTGAGATACAACTGATTGAGTTGGGACTTGGGAGGGACCACCAAGTCTGTCGGGTGTCAGCCAGTCTTGTTGAGAAGACAATAAAACCCTGTTTGTTGTTTCTTGATCTCTTGTTCCCGTTTGGTATTTATATTTCTGACTTATTATAATGCAATGGCCTATAAGGTGGCTAGTATGTAGTTCTATAGAACATTGGAGTGTTTCCAGAATCACAAGAAACTGTTTTTTTTTTTTATCATGTAGGTGTAAGTTATCATAGCAGGAATTTAGTGTTGTCCTAGCCTCCTAGGCATTGACCAGTGCGAAGAGACTCTGAAATCACTACTACTACTACTTTCTAAAAAAGAAGAATATTTCAAATATGTTCCATAAATAGGTGGTTGACTAGGCATAATATTTCTGGACTGATATGGTGATTTGCATCTTATAATTTCAATAGCATAAAAGGGTTGGCAACGATGATATGTCCTTGGGAATATTAAAGATATCACAACGTCCAAAGGTCTGTGATTATTATTTCAGATGACAAATTGATATACTCTGAGAGTAGACTCTTGCAGAGAGCATGCGGAGAAGAAAACATGTGCGCGAGTGCGGTTAGTGGGCGAGTGGGGGCGTTCATGCGGTTGCCGGTATGCTGCATTTGACAGGCCATGGTGCCAATTGGTTCCATGGATACAAACCTGCTACTCCCTCTATGCATCAGTCACCAGTGGCCTAGTTGGCACAAATATGCTAGGTCCGGAAATACTTGTCATCAAAATGAATAAAAGGGGAATTCATTTTGATGACAAGTAAGTATTTTGGGACGGAGGGAGTAGCTACTGAGAGATTTCGGGACTCTTTTGTGTGCTAGGCCTTGCTCGTGCAAGCCTGCTACTCCATCGTGTCAAGCTATGCTACCCGCTTGTTCAATTATGGGACCTCCCATTTCGTGACCTGCGCTACGGGGAACGCACAAGCATGCACTTTGGCCATCTCATGAGCCGGACAGGCATCCATTTTTTATGTTTCTTGCTTAACTAAAAATGTTCAGGATTCCAAACAAAAATCAAATTCAAAATTATTCAGAATTGTAAAAATGTTATTAAATTAAAAATATGTTTGTGAATACAAAAAAAAATAATCTTGAACTTGAAAATTGTTTGTGAATTAAGAAAATCTCGAATTTCGAAAAATTTCCTATATTTCAAATATGCTCACAAAATTAAAAGGTATTCATGAGTTTATAAAAAATATTCGTGGATTAAATAAATTTGTGATTGCAAAAAATGTTCACAAATTTAAATAATGTCCATGTTTCATAAATTGTTCGTGATTTCAAAATTCATTTGCGAATTTCTCAAAAAATGTTCACAATATCAGAAATGATGCAAATTATATAAAAAAAATCTTGAATTTTAATAACTTTGAAATTTCACAATGTGCACGATTTCAAAACAAATGTTTACTAATTAAAAAAATGTTCAAGATTTCCAAAAATGTTAAAGAGTTTGTAAACAAATTCATAATCACAAAAATAATCGCAAAATTGAAAATTGATCACTAGTTTAAAATGTGTTCAAGATTTGAATAAAATGTTCACAAATTTGAAACAATGTTCCATGAATTTGAAAAGTATTCATGATTTCAACAAAATGTTCATGAAATCCAAAATTGATCATGAAATTTAAAGTAAAAGGAGAAAATAAAAATAAAAAACAAGTGAAAGAGAAACAAAAAAGGTCTCGAGGGTTCCGGAACCTTCTCAAAACTAGAAGAGTGACCTACGCTACTTGGGCCGAAAGAAAAAATGGGACGGTGTAAGGTTTTTAGGCTTAGTTTTCCTTATAAATTTGGATCAAGTATATTTCAATGTATACAGACAGTGGCATACCCTTTTCAGGTTTTTCTCGAAATAACGGTAGAGACCAGGTGTGTCAATCTGTGTGAGTGACAGTTTTTCTCTCGTCCCTGGCGGCTAGAACCCTAGCCGCCGCCAAGAGAGCCCATCTTTCAGTGCCGTCCTCCGGCAGCTCCCCTTCGCCGGCGACCTCGGTCGTCGGTGGTGAGGGGGGTCGCCAAATCCACGCGTGTGGATCGTTTTTACTCCCTTGTAGTATATGTTTTTAGTCTGTTCATCGTCTTCTCTTCGGCGGTGACAATGACGACGCTGAATAAACATTCTTCGGATCCTTCCCCGACGAGGCCATCAGTCCTATGATTGGGGATGGATTTGGAAACCATTCTGTTCAAGCAAGAATGGTGTGGCGGCGGCGGCATCCTCGTGGTGGACATGTGTCCTCGGGCTCCGCCGTTGCGACGGCGTTTGCTCCAGCGTCGGCGCGGAGCTTGGGAGGTAGTCCAGGAGGGGATGCTGATTGTGGTCTGCATCGACGACATCTGGAAGACGGAACATGTGTTGGATTCATGGTTCGTGGATGGCAGTCATGGTTTCCTCCTTCGGCGTCTTAGTTGTTGTGGGGTGCCAGATCTGGAGTTCGATGGCGTGTCCGGGTTGTTGCCCCGGTCTGATTTGTTCAACGGCAATGGCTTTACTTTTGGTGAGCCATCTTGGAGGTCTGCAAAGCTGCATATCAGTGATGGAGCCACGTCGAGCTCGGGTGAGGAGGTGGTCCGTCATTCTTTTCTTCGATGGCTGTTGTGGTGGTGCCGGAGGCAGGTGAAGGGCGTTGGTGTCAAGCTCAAAGATGTTGTGCTATCTTTTCAGTTTTGTCATGTCGATTCTTACGTGACTTGTACTTTGTTCTTGATGATATGAACGAGACACTCGTATTACCATGCAAAAAAAGGGTTTTCTCGGAATAAATATAAGTAAGTGATTGAAATCAAACAGCAGATATGACACACACACATATTGGCCCTCCCGCGCGCTGGACATTAATCTTGTGGGCCCACACGTCCTTCACTTTATCTCTTCATTTTTTTCTGAACCGTCTCGAGTGTGCATAACATATTAACATATATATGGTCGTATTGGGAGGAGCTCGAATATTAAATTTCGTTGCAAAGTATCTTGCTTGATGATCGGATTGCTTGCCCAAACGTCTCATTCAGCAAAGTATCATGTGGGTCCACTGACTTATTTGGATGGATGAACTATATCAATATATCTGTCTCATTCAGCAACATCAGACGAAACAAAAAAAATTGGATTTGGACAATTACATGATCTAGGTCTATGTCTTTCTTTTGGTTTGGGTTAAGTCGGTGTGAGCAGCACGATTATTTATCTCTAGTGTGAAAGGCCAGCCTGGCCAAATTGTGGTCAGCGTGTTCGTAATTTTCGTTTATGGGATATATATATATACATTTTGAAATTGTTATTGTTGGAGCGGGACAAACTCGGCAATGTACTGATGTACATAATCGTTGAGAGCGACTCATGAGTAAACCGGTGACAAGGATGCGTGCCGATCCATCCAGCTATGCATAAGGCTCATCTTCATCCAGTTTTTTTTTTT